>OX451215.1:39347917-39412497 GCA_949628195.1 Phasia obesa
TTAACATCTAGGACAAAAAGAGAGAAAAGGGAATTTTACACGGATGTACTAATTTGAATAAAATTTTAAATTTGGATACATCATTATCTAGAAAAAAAGGGACAGAAGGGAAAAATCGGGCACTTCAATACTGCTAAAACAATTTTAAGGCCTATATAACCATATTGTGTTGGGGTAAATAAACAATTTCAATAAATTTTGAAACAGATATTTACATATACACATATGTACATCAGAGACTGACATAAAGTACTTATAAAATAAATGTAGTTAAGTATTTACATATATTTTTGGGTATTAGTTATACCTATACTTATAATACAGAAAATACTTACACATACTCATTTGCAGTGAAATAAATATGGATGTACTCAATACTTATAACAAACTTTATTTATACACAACGAACTTAAAAATGTATACGTAATGCATGTATGAGTCCAACTGGTTGTAGGTAGATAATGTGATGGTTATCTGTCATACCCTTGCTTATAACTACCTAATACTTACAAGTATGAAAAAGTACTTATAATACACTAAGTATACTTATAAGTGATACAACCACTTTTAGGAATTGTGTGTATAAAAAGGTGTATGATGTTTGGCAATATTTTGTTTATAATCGAATATTGGTTAAGTATGGAAAACCAAAATAAGTTTTTATGTATATTAGGATGAAGGAATGAATAAACGTATTTTTAAATTGTAAAATAATTAATACATATAGTTACATATATTTATAAAATACTCTAAGTATACTTAGAGTATTTACATACTTGTACTTATTCCTATTCTATACTTACAAGTATGGGTATAGCCAAACTTTATCCAACTTTTACTTATACTTAGTTGTATTGCGAAAAATAATGAACAGTATGCGAACACTTATTCTCTGCCTATACTTGTAGTTATTTAAGTTGAAATTGATATGAGTATGTGTGTTTGGTATGTTGTTTGAGCTGTAGCTATACACATTTATACATGTTTGCCCTCAAATACTTAATAAGTACTAAAAATTATACTTTTGCCATTCTCTGATGTACATACATATGAACAGATATCCAAGGTATATTGAAACAGGATGTTTCCAAAACATCAATTGTAGAATTCTGTCGATTATGTACGACCTAGTTAAATTGAACGATTAATGTAACTGAACGATTCGGACTCGGATAGTGTTTTCTTTTTTATAGTTTTATTGTTTATATATCGTTTGATGCGTATATTTTTTTCGTTTTGTTTAGTTACCTGCCATTTTGCTTTATAAAACTGTTCTTGTTTTATGTCAGTGCCGTCAACTGGTAAATCTTAAAAAGCAAATCATTTAAATTTTAATTTTGTAAATTAAAATAATAAAGGAGAAATTATTTGTTAATATTTAATGCAATAAACCTTAACGTTTTATGTATTAGTTCTTTAAGTTCTGTAATAATCAATTGTTTTGTTAAAATTATTCAGAACGATACTTATACCCTTTATTTCACATTAAAGTCTGTCCTAAAATAAAAAAAGCTTAAGCTTTATAAGAGGTAAATAAAGTTAAAAATTAATTGTGTACATACTTTATTCGAGTGAATTTCGTACATTTGCAAGGCATATTAATCAGGTAGCCTCACTACTGAAATATTATGGCGAAAATTAAATTTTTTTATATGGATTTTGACAATTAAACTTACAATTTTTCGCCTTAAATGGAAGTCGAACTATCAAACTCCATATAAAAAAAAAATAAAAAAACTTTCGCCTTAATATTTCCCCTTTGTAGTGAGGTTACCTGAAGAATGTGCCTTGGTATATTTGTTTACAATTATGAAGTGTTGCCTTAATTAACTGTTGTGTTTAATAAGAATTGCATTGAGTTGCTGTTGAAAATAAAGAGCGATGAACTTAACGAACGACTTAGTTCATTAAATCACGTTGTACGATCTTAACGATTCAGTGAAATAAACTATTATGCCCAGCTCTAGTGAATTGCTTTGCCTTCGAACAAAGTGTAGTGTTCCATAACGCCGCAGTATAAAACATTGAAGGCCGGGGCACATAGAATCCGTCATACGTTAAACTTTAACGTACTCAACTAAAGTCAAAGTAACAACGGAAGAAGTTGACACAATGAATACTTTGTTGACGGATATTAAATCACAAATAAAACACGAGAAAAGCTTTTTTCTCCATTTTACTCTATTAAATTATTTTGTTGTAATTTGTTTTATTTTTGCTTGCACTCACTGTTGCCATTTTAGCTATTTTCTCGTCAAATCTAGCGATTTTTATTCTTGTTTAGCTAGAAAAAATATGATTTAGCTATTAGCGGGAAATCTAGCGATTTTTCAATGGCAACTTAAATCATTTAAGTGATTTTAATTATTTAATTTTATCAACACTTTAAGCTCGAGTCTCGAATAACGGTAGTTTTTTATTTCATAAAAGCAGAAAGCATAGACAAACAATTGTATTTTGATTTGGTTTGTGATGAAAAAATTTTGTTAAAAAGTAAAAAATTCCGTGATATTAATACTAAAAGTTAACTGGTTCTCATGGGCCCTAAATATAATCAAAAATTTCGGCTTGAGTGGCTACAGCATGAGAAATTAAATCAATGGGTGACACAGGACAAAAAAGATGAAACTAAAGGATACTGTAAATATTGTCGGTGTTCGTTGTCTGGAAAGTTATATGACCTGCTGAGTCATGCCGAAACTAAAAAACATAAATCAGCCGCTTCACTCAAAAGTTCGTGTTGGAGAAAATTAGAATTTACTCCAATTGTTGCTGTTGATAATGTAAAGAGACAAGAATTGGCTTTAGCTTTGTTCGTATGCCAACATACATCAAACAATTCTGTGGATCACCTCAACGACTTGTGCAAGAACAATTTTAATGATGCAAACAAAATACGTATTCACAGAACCAAATGCACCGGGCTAATCAAGAATATTTTAGCTCCTCACTTCGTAAAGGAACTACGAAATGATATTTCTACGTCCAGATTTAGTATATTAGTGGATGAATCAACGGATATTGGTGTCATTAAATTGTTAGGTGAGTTTATAAATAACAATGAGACAAAAAAAAATGAAGTAAAAGTTTCTCTCATACCACTGATAGGTACTATCGTCTAAAATAACACTCTGTTTTTGGAATTTTCAAGACTCCCCCAAAATCTTGAGTTACGGATAAAAACCGGGTTTTCATACGCGTATGCACTTATTACCCTCTAACTTAGACTAATACCAACTCAAGATTTTGGAGGTGTCTTGAAAATTCCAAAACAGAGTGTTGTTGTACACGATAGTACCTATCAAAAAAGTGGTATGAGATCCCAGAAACATTTACTTCATTTTTTTGTCTCAGTGTGTAATTTTAATGTACATAGTAAAATAAATATTTTTCTTTCAGGTATTGTAATAATTTATTTTAGTACCACAAAACAAAAAGTTGTGTCAACATTTTTAAGTTTAGCTGAAGTGACTGACACGACCGCAGAAGGTATTTCAAAAGTTATTTTGCAAGTATTAAAAAACTACAATCTAGAACTTCAGAACCTACTTGGTATTGGTACCGATAATGCCAATGTCATGGTGGGCAACAGGAAGAGCGTCTTCACAGAATTGAAAAAATATGTTCCAAACCTTATTTTAATAAGATGTGTTTGCCATTCTATTCAGCTGGCAGTGACCCATTCTTGGAAGCTTTCCATGCCAAACTGCCTGGAATACCTAACAAATGAAACTTATAACTGGTTTTCAAGAAGTTATACAAGACAACAAAGTTACAAGCACATTTTCGAAGCAATAAATGATGGAGAGGTACAGAGCATGCATACATATGGGTTATACATATATTTTTTTCATACTTAAAATGTTTTATTCTAGGAACCTTTAAAAATAACAAATATTTGTGATACTCGTTGGCTTTCAATTGAAGTTTCAATATCCAGAATAGTGGACCAGTGGATTGAATTGCAAACACATTTTGGAATAGCAAAAACATATGAAAAATGTTTTATGGCTCAAAACCTTTACGAACTATATAATGAAATAAATCTAAGCTATTTGTTATTCCTTCGTCCAATATTGACTAGAATTCAAGTTTTAAACAAAAGTTTTCAAAGTCAAAACTGCGACCCAACAAAACTTCTTAATGACATGGAACTGGCTATAAATTTCTTAAAGCAGTTTGTCATAAACCCCACAATTGAAATTGATGTTATAAATATAGATTTCCAGCAGTATATATGCTACGATTGCTATTTGGGATATACATTTGAAACTCACGTTAAACGCTTAAAAGATCAAGGACAGTTGGATGACGCAAGTGAATTAAACATTCGCAGTTCGTGTATTAATTTTGTTGTAAATTTGATTTTGGAAATAAAGAAAAGGTAACATTTAATATATAACTGTAATATAAGGTAATATATGTATTTTTATATTTGCGCAGATTACCTAATAATTACAGAATTTTAAAGTTAGTCAATTTACTTTCCGTTGAAAATGCATTGAAACCAAATAAGAACAATTTATTACCTCTCTTATCAATTTTTAATACCAAATCCGATCTGATTGATACTATAACTAGCCAATATTTAAACATACGTTATGTTAAATGGACAGAAAATAATTTGACTTGTTCATTTTGGGCCGAAGTTTTAAATTTTACCGATTCTGCTGGAAATATTCCTTTCAAAGAGCTGGCTACATTTGCTATTGATGTTTTATCACTTCCTTGGTCGAATGCCGATGTTGAAAGGGTTTTTAGTCAACTCAATATTGTTAAAAGCAAGTTAAGAAATAGGATAATGACTAATACAGTAAATGCAGTTTTACACGTAAGGTAAAGTTTTCTAAATTAAATTTTCTACCTTTTTATTAATTATTCATTTTATATACATATATATGTATATTTACAGATACGGTTTGAAATTAAAAAATAGATGTTGTCACGATTACGAGATACCAATATCAGTTCTGTCAAAAGTAGGGACAAATACTACTTATGAAAATGTCGATGATTGGATCCAAATTTTAAGTTAAATACAAATTATTTTAACAAAAATTATTTAATTGTTAAGTATTGAATACTTATTTATGTGTATGAACTTTGTTACCTGAATTACTTTAATTTTTTTAGTTTTTATATAAAATATATTAAATGTTTTTTTGTATTTACTAATATTCTTATTCATATCAATTTTCAAATCTTTATAGAATCGTTATACACCTAATTTCCTATGAAAGATTTGTAAAAAGTTTATAAAAAAAATTTTTTTTAGCAAAATTTCAAGAATTTAGCGATAAATTATAGAATTTTTGATATAAATAAATAAAAAGCTGGAAATTTAGCTATTTTTTTTATAAATTTTTCAGTTATTTCAAAAAGAAAAAAATTTTTGGCGATTTATCGCTAAATTTTTTAATTTCTTTTTAATTTAGCTATTTTCTAGCGATTTTTCACCCAAATTTAGCGATATTTTTCGGAAAATAGTTGGCAACAGTGCTTGCACTCAACACAAAAATTTAATTTTGAGAGAGAGAGAAACAAAGAGAAATCAATTTATAGCTTTCAACGTACGTCAAAAGTTGCCAAACTTTCGTACTTTTCGTTGACGGAGGCGTACAGATTGTGACAATACGCATTAGAAAAGCTGTATTTCAACTTTCTTGTACGTTGAAAAAGACGACGTACATATAATGTATGACGGATTCTATGTGCCCCGGCCTTGACAATACAAGCAATTAAGGTATCAGTTTTAAAGTTGATGCATTGTTTGGAAACTGCATATGTATGTATATGATTTAAATGCGGTAGCATAAATGTATACAAATTTTTTATTGATAGATTTTGGAAGTCAGCCGTAAGCTCACTGGGTGGGGTTAAATATTAAGGGGAATATTTTAAATTTATATAGGGTTTGACATTAAAATACATTTTCATGTCAAACTCCATAAAAAGTTAGAAAATTTTCTCCTCAATATATTAGCTCCACCCAGTGAGTTTGATATTATAAATATGCCGTGCATACCTATATCCGTATCTATAACATAAAGTAGACTATGAATGTATGTATACATATGTACCTGTTTTTTAAATTAGGACACAGGAGGCATGTTGAACCAATTTTAATAAAATTTTAATTATAAGCAGACTCTTAACTCAATGGTTTAATAGATTATGTCTGTGTTCAAAACTTTATAAGCGCACTTTTATGATGGTGTGTTTTCCTTATATAAAATGTATTGTTTTTCATATAAAGTAATTACATAAACCATATCTGAACCACTATACAAGTAAGATCTTAAAGTGGATTACTTTCAAAGAAAAACAAGGACGCTGACTAAGTGGCGAGCACAGCTAGTAAGTATACAAAAAAGGGGGTTCAGATTAAATGAAGTGGCTCAATGTTATTGTTGTCAACGATATGGCAATACAATTTTTTTATATTGGATAAAACTGTTGTCTGCGTTAAATGTGGACTAGATAATTTCACGGCAAAATAAAATAACTCGGTTCTTTCCTCTCAATTTAAACCTGAGACAACTGTACAATTTTATGAAAAATTCCAACTTTAACCTAGGGTTTACAAAAGGCAAATTTTGCAGGTAGCCTCAATACGAAGGGGAAATATTAAGAGGTAAATTTTAAAATTTTTTATATGGAGTTTAACAGCTAAACTTCCATTTAAAGGCCAGTACGCAGCTCGCCTGAATTTCAGTTTCCCATAAAAAGTATGTGTAAAATTGAATGAAGAATAAAATAAACTTTTTGAAATCGAAATGGTTACTATGGTTTTTTGTTTTGTTTAGAAATTTAGATTTGGCTTTCTTTATAGACTGATTGAACTTCTCATTTAGTCTATTAAGTTTTAAGTATAAGAATCTGAGTTTTTATTCAGAAAAATTGGGAAAAATCCACTGATGAGCTAGTTGAGCACTACCGAAATAGCTATCTGGATAGGCTTTCCCCATAGTAATCAATTTCGATTATTATATTTTTTGGAAATAAATATTTTATACTCATAAAATATTTATTTAATAAATTTACAAAGGAATCATGCGTGATTAAAAATAAATAATGTATATAACACGATTCCAAATATAATTTCTTATTAAAAAATTTTTAAACAAGTACAAACAATAATTAAATTATTTCTTATTTACTAAATGTCTGTAAATTTGAGCTACATTATCTGTGTCTGCCTTAAAATTAATTCTCTGTGTGTTTGGTGTATTAATAATTTGTAACATTTCTAATATGTAACGACGTTTATAATTGTTTTCTGAATTTAGTACTGAAACATTATCAAAATTTGGATGGTGATTTAATTCAGCACAATGAGAAGATAATGCTGTTTTTTGCGAATTAATATTCCTATATTTTTGGTCTGATTTATGTCCAGCAATTCTAGTTTTTAGTTTATTTTTCGTTGTGCCTACATATGTATACTTTATTACAATTTTCATTTTCATTTCCGCTACAAGGTATTTTATATACTACATTTGACAAATCTAGTTTTTGGATGCTATCTTTAATTTTACTGAATAATCTGTTTAATGTGTTATTCGTTTTAAATGCCATTCTATATTTAGTATTATCAAAGATTTTTGATTTTTCCATATAATCTAATATTTCTAATGCACCTAGATTATATGGACTACCCAAAATTCATAAAGACGGATTTCCTTTAAGACCAATTTGTTCTTGTGTAAATACTCCTTCTTATGAATTATGCAAATATATTACAAATATTTTAAAAAAGATTACGGAACATTCAAAATATAATATAAAGAACTCTTTAGATTTTAAAAATAAAATAAAAAATCAAAAAATAAAAGATGATGAGAAATTGATTTCATTAGATGTGGTGTCATTATTTCCAAGTATACCTGTTGACTTAGCAATTAGTACGATAGAAGAAAAATGGAATATTATAGAAAGACACACAAGTATAGAAAAGAGTTTGTTTTTACGTATCTTAACATTTTGTATTGAAGATAGCAGATATTTTCAATATAATAGTAAAATTTATAAACAACAAAAAGGACTACCGATGGGATCTCCAGCTTCTCCTATTGTATATCATTTTCAAGCCGCGTTTAAAATGGTACTCTTTAAACGCGGCTTGAAAATGATGTCTTTACATCGAAAGCGCTCGCCAAACGTACCAAAACAACAGCCAGTGACGACGCACAGTGGCTGAAAATCGTTTTTCGTTGGCCAAAATTCTGTAACTTTTGAACCGATCAAAATATTGAAATAATTTTTTTTTAATGGATTGATATTTAGTTCAGCTTGATTCAGTTTTAATTACATTAAAATTGATTGAGGACTTTTTGAGGAATTCGAGGTCAAAGTTGAACATTTTAATTTTTTTAACTTTCAGAGTGAAATATGGGTTTATTCTGTGTGTAACATAGTAAAATATCCCTCTAAGATCCAAAAAAGTATATATATTCTTGATCAGTGATGAAATCTAAGACGATATAGCTATGTCCGTCTGTCCATACGTCCGTCTGTCCATCCGGCCGTCCCTCCATTCGCCTGTCTGTATGAACACGATTCAGTCTAAACGAAAAGAGCTAGACCCTTGAAATTTGGTACATATATATCTTGAAGGATAGGGCAGGCTAAGTTCGTAAATGGGCCAAATTGCACCAGGGGGAAAAATTCCCCTAAGAAGAACTAAACCAACCCCTGAAAAACTACACATTTTTACAAGTTTTTTTGTAAATTTGTTAAGCAAATGAAACATTTTTATGTCAAAGAAGGTTCAAGGTCTTTACCCTGGAGCCAAAAAATCATAAAAATTTATTTTTGGACCCCGCCCCCTTTTTGTGGGCGTTTATATAGCATATTATATGAAAAATAGTGTCAATAATTAACAAATTGTATTACCTAAGCCTAGATTGCATACAAAATTAATTTTTAAGCTTTCATGAAGAATGGAAAATGTACTCGGATCTTCTGCGCTACCTTCACCTCACCCCCCCTCCCAAAAAAAAATTTTTTTTTTTTTTTTGGTTAAGCAACAAGAAAATATAATTTTTATTCATTTGACTTAAATATTAATTGCAAATATTCCATATTTTGTTCTGTGCTATTTCTGTTCTTTAGTAGTTTTTTGGCTTCTTCATCTAAATCCCGATGGTCCACTTTCCATTGATTTCGAATACTGGATATGAACGGATCTGACGTTGCCAATAATATATTAAATAGATCTTCATTTGTTGAATTCCGTGAAATTTTCCTAGTATTGTGCTCTCTATAAAATATGTAATCCTTGTTCCTTTTTTCCTGAGCCTCCTCCTATAGATATCCAAGTGGCACCAAATGATATTTAATGACATCTTCATCATGATAAAGGATTTTGTGAACTGTTGCAGACATATTTCTCCATGGGTAGTTAGTTGTATATATTTTTGCAGTTTCCTTAGCATAATCTCCAAATTTTCTACAGTCAATTTCTTCATTGCACGCAAGTACTTCTAGTATTATTTTAAATCTGAAAATAAGGTTGAAATCCACTCCTGTTATTTCAGATGCTGTTTCTGGATCTGAAAAGAATTTGTTTCTTTTTTGAATTGAAATTTGATTGGCCTGCAGTATTTCGTAGAAGATGGTGTCTCATTTTTCCAAATATCCATTGTTTGCGTTGTACTATTCGAAGGCTCTGAATCTTCCAAAATCTTTTTCAATCGCAATGGTACAAATGATACCATGAACATATCTGAGTCAGAAATATTTTCACATACAGCTTGTTTATATTGTTTTTGTCCCGAAGAACCATCACATCCCCATTTACAAAAAAGAATTAACTTTGTGTTTCCGTATTTCTTCAACTCATTTCCTGTTATTGATTGCAGCAAGCGTGTGGCTGTGTGATCAAGTAGAGATTGTAGTTGTACCTCTGCCGAAATTGGTGTGATTGTAATAGTGTCCTTTGATGGCAAACAGTCCATTTTAGCAGCGGTTATGAGATGATATGCTGGATATATATTTGAGCCTTTTTCAATCGCACGTTGTCTGAGTTTAATATATTGCTGTTTTGTTAATTTCAAATCCAGAAATAATGCTAATGCCTCCTCATTTGTGTACTGTATTGCATCATTCGGAGTTGGTATACTTTTAAGAATCCGTTTTGTTCTCGGTGGACTAGCTTTATCAACTTTTTCAATGATATCCACTTTTGTAAATTGGTTCTGTGATCGTAATTGATGTAGGAAAGATTCTTTTATATTTATAGAACCAAAGGCATCTTTTTATATAAAATTTTTGTTTACTGTACATAACTTTTTTGTAGCGTTTTTTTAGTGCTTTGGCGAAATTATATAATTCTCTTGCATTTCGGTGCTACACGAATTTAAGTTTAATTTTATTTTAACGTAACTAAGAACATCTTCCTGATTTTTTGTATTTTCTAAAATACACTTTGGCCAGTTCTTTATAACTGAAGCTCTCCATTTTCTTTTGAATATTTTTATTTGCGTTTGTTATGTTTTATCCGTACACTTAAAGGATTAAGTTATTACTGAGTAAGCCCTTAACGAACCCGTACTTTTATAAATTTTTAGATACATGTTCTTCACATACTGATCTTTAATTTCATAGCAGGTAGCGCTTAAATTGAACAAAACTGCACATATGCGTCAATATGGGATTGTTTTTTAACTTTAATGGTTTAATGTCGCAATTATTGTTATAAAATTGTTTATGACTTTGGTTGACCCTAACATTTGATAACAGGTAAATTTAGAAAGAGATCATATGCTTCCTGTAGAGCCCATTGTGATAATTTTATTACTTATTTTTTGCTGATCAAAACAAAGCCATTAAACCCTTTCGAAGGTATTATATTTATTTTTTTAGTTATACGTAGCCTAAACTAAAAAAATAAACTTTTAGGCAAAAAAGTGAAAATTTAATACACCATTGTATATGAATTTTTTTCGAGTGATTTCATTAAAATGAAAAAAGTGTTCTACAGGCGGCTCGTGGCGGGTGCAAAAGTATATATAGCCTTAAAGAGGACACTTTCACCTTTCTCGTGGTTGTATACGTTTCTTGTTCCCTTTTGTTCCCTAGAAGTTCTATTCCACTAAAGTTTAAATTTGAGGAAAATATAGTAGTTTCATAAATATTTCATAACGCCCCTAATATTAAACGCTAGAGCTGTGTCTACTTACAACAACTAAAGACAATAATCCTACCAACATTATAAAAAAAACCGCAGACCATTATCGATGATAGCTTGCGAGTAGTAACCATTTAATTTTGATAAAAAACCAAAGAAAAACACCTTTTTCTGAAATTAAAAAAAAGTTGAGTTTGACAGCATGCCACGCCCACAATTATCAATATTTTAACATAATTTTTTGGCTACCTTAATTTGGATATATTAACTACAAAATGACGTAAAAATTTTAAAAATCGGTGACAAAAAAAAAATTTACTTTTGGCCAACGAAAAACGATTTTCAGCCACTGTGCGACGGTCTTCACCGAAAGGTATGACAACATTAGTTTAAGATATGACTTTTCAAACCGTAAACATATCTGGTGTTATTGTTAAATATAATATTATGTTTTTCATTTGGTTACGGAATCATCTGCAAAACGTAAGTCACGGATTAAGGTATGTCTTAGCGAGAAAGGTTCTTATTTTCAGTGGCATGTAATTTGTTTGTGCAACTAGTTCTTATACATGGTTAGACCAGGTGAGATTGTTGTGAAAAATTACACAAACATTTTTGTCCGACTCAGCAAGTTGGGCATATATGATATTTTATGAATAAATACACAACTAGATTTTTTTTTGGATTCAAAGCCTACGAATACATATGTATCTATATCCTAATTAGCTTAGAATTGAGTTTATCGATAGTTTCCTGGATGGATCTTACCGTGCAAGTGATGAACTTTGCAGTGTGACGGTTGCAGATGTGGTAATGATTTCGAATGTACTTCATTAAGAAAATCTGCTTCCGTTCGATCTATTATATATGAAGAGATTAAAATAAAGTTATTTAGTTTCTAGCATATGGTGTTATAGTTGACTGTATGGCTGTAATGTCTGCGACTAATTCAAGAGAATGAACAAATTTCGTTTTCCGACATCGAGTTCATGTCGTATATTTCCGGAAACATTAATACGAGAAGTAACATAGCTGTGATTAGGGCAAAAGCCATATTGTTTTTCAAACAACAAGTTGTTTTCGTGTATAAATTTTCTCATTTGATAATACCTAAGATTTTCGAATATTTTGGTAAGATAACGCTTTAGGACGAAAAAAGCTTTTTTCCGTTTTTAGAACTGGTATGACCTTAGTATGCTTCCATTTCGATGGAAGTATCAATTGTATTAAAGAAATGTGTTATGTAAGGCAATATGAGCGGTAAAATGAGTTTCTAAAACTTGGGATAAATATTATCGACAATACTTTTTCTGTTCATTGATAAACGACTTCTTGTTGTCGAAATTGAATAAGACGGGTTGGTGAACGTGTAGTTTTAATAAGACGGTGCAACCACACACACAGCAGTGCAGGAGCCACAATGGATATTGAGGCTCCTGCTTCTCGGTCGCGACGGTTGATTGCCTGATTTAACCATGTATCAACACTGATGACAGCCACTTAACGTATATCATATTTTCCACTTAACAAACAAATCTTAAAGGTCCAAATAAAACTAATAAATTAATTATTTAGGCTTAAGTTCTTAATTATAAAGAGATAAAGAAAAATTAGATACCAGCAAAGCAGAATGCATTTTCTAGAATTAAATAATTAATTTATTTAGGCTTAAATAATTAATTTATTAATTCAATACGGTTACTGTTATAAGAGGGATTGGCAAACGCGCACCTTCAACAAGACAAGATAAAATTAAAGGTCCAAATAAAAATTTTCATCACAAATATTTTCTACAAATATTTTCTCACAATTTCCTTTACTTTATTTCCATGAATAAATTTTGACCTCAGTTTGTCTGTAATCGTGAAGTTGGAATCAAAAGATTAATTCCAGTTTTAAATGCTTTAATATGTTTTTATTTACCATCTTGTTCGGAATTATGGGATTCAATTCATTCCAAATCTTTATACTTTACCATACGTTGTATAGGTAAATTATAGTAATAGTGAAAAAAAATTTATGTCGGAATTTCAACAGATATTTACGTTTTGAGGTCTCCTGAATCTATTGGGCTTTGGTATATGGAGATGAAGTGGCAAGGGGTAGTTTACTTGCAGCCCAAAACGAAAATAAATAATTTTTCGATTTGAATATACTTTGAACTATATTCATAAAAATATTTGTTTCCATGAGGTATGGTAAAGTTAAATGTAGGCCACGTTAGACTTTTTTTTTGTTTTCCATTTATAATAGAAAATTGTTTTATTTGAAAATGTCTATAATGGTTTAGTCTTAGCCTTCTAGACACAATAACTAGTGCGCGAAAATTTTTGGTTAGACAGGTAGCTGTGTATGCAGGTTACTTGTGTCCAATATGTTGGAAAGAAAGAAAAAGATAGGATATTCGAGTAATGAAAGATAAACAGTTACGCAGACAGACACAGACGAGAGAAGGAGAGAATATAGCGCATTGGTCGAGTCATGCAATCAGTGAAGTAGCTTTGCCTCGCCAAGTGGGAGTGGGTTAGAAAACCAATCACAACCAATCAGAAGGGAATTAATCCTGCTTGGTTCCAATAATGAAACATCCGAAAGGCTCTCAAAATACCGTTGCCCTAGGTGCTAAAGACTTCGGTATTCTAGTGCAGGACATAGGAAAAGGAGGTTTTCGACCGTTTTCTCCTCTTAGTCATCTTAGCAACTCATACAAAAGTCTGTAGAAGAGGCTCATTCTCTTCTGATCCAGTAAGGATCATATCGTCCTTGCCGTTAAACATGTCGACCATCTGACCTGAGCTCTTTTTGGGATATAATAGCGGCTTTACTGTCGGTATAAAACTAGATAGCCAGTTTGTCGCTTTTTACGATTTAAATATGTTATATCTTCCTCGAAAAAGGTGAGTAGCAGCATAATAATGTAAATAGAACTTGTTTTTGTTGTATTTATTAAACATTATTAACGTACCTTAACTGTACGGAATACTTTTTCAATCAATTCAAATCGGTTACTGCAAAATAATTGTATGCATATAAATACATATACGACTAGTTATGAAATAATTATTTTGTACGAAACATGTTTAAAATTTTGTTTTCTTGAACATTTTGAAAATGGAATTGTTTGGAAAAATTTAGATTGAAAATGTCGATAATTTCATAAATCAAATAAATCCTGCCGCATCGACAAGATTATTTTATCAACGACCAGTCACATCGAACTTGATTTATTTACATATATATGTATATGTATTGCCATTACAACCAGATGCTTTAATGTAATTTGTTTTGATTACACGATTCTAAACAATATTTGATGGACATGCGTATGTGAATGACAAATCCGAAACATGCGCTGTACAAGGGTTAATCAACTCTGGCGGTGAATTTGAATTGGAAATGGAAATACAACAATAAAATTAGAAATAAATGTTTAAGGAAGACGTCAGTCTATAATCTAGTTTTGAACACCTAGTTCATTGAAATATAGTACAATCCAATTAGTTGCAAATTAACATTTCGTGGTTTATTTGAGTTCAAATTTGTGATACTTCAATTCAAATGCACCTTTCATGTGCTACGATTCGGACGTGTCTTAGCACAATAGCGGAATATAAACATTAAAAAAATACAAAAAAAGAAAACAAAAAAAGGACTTTATCAAAGAAAAAAGATTGAAATTGTGTTGAAATATTAAAACTTTTTTTTTGAAAAAAAAAAAAAAAATAATGAAATAGTAAAATTAATGTTTATATATCTGTGTATAGTATAGTGTAAAGTAATCCAATTAACAAATAAAAAATGGTGTGTATACAAATTTAATTTTTTTAAGTACCACATTTAAAAAATCAATAAATTTAAAAACAAAGTTTTTTAAATAAATTGTGTGATTTTCTTAAATTTAAAAAAATAAACAGCTTAATCTTTTTGAAATCATAAAAGTGCTAGCTTTAACTAGACCGTAAATATTATGTGCATGTAGCTTTAACTGTAAATCCACTGCAAATACAATCTGGAATAATAAAAAAAACTTTTTATGGTTTCTTAAAGGTTGTTTTCAAAATATATTGGTGTTGAAAATGTGAAAGCGAAGTTAAAGGATAAAATAACAAATGAAATATTTCAAAACCAAAGGATTAGTATTGCATAAACCAAACGTTTTATGTTACCTGGATTAAGATGACCTAAACAATTAGCAAAGGATTTTAAAGGATTTAAACGCTTTTTTTAATAGAACACTTTTTTTTATTGGTTTTTACAACTGTAAATATTCAAATTAAAAAAAAAAGTTATTTAAATAATATACAAACATATTTGTTCCAAGACTAGCCGACTTCACAAGAGATAGTCAGGAAAAATTATATTCGAAATTTAAAATGAAGATACACCTTTTTCTTAAACACTGCAATTCTGAGTAATTCAATTAATTAAGTTCAGCGATTTCTAAACAGGAACATAATAAAACTAAATGGATAAAATAATTCACAGGATTATATTTTGTTAAATCTACGGGATAAAATTAAGACCATATATAAAAACTAAAACAAAAACAAAAAGGGGGGGTCCAACAATTCTTTGCAAAAATACTTACATAATTTTTAGGTTCATTTTTTCAACATAACGTCCTTTTAGCTCGAAGCACTTTATCCAGCGATTTTGCAACTTTATGACTAACTTTCAATAATGTATGTTTTTAGGACGGCTTTTATTGCAGAGACGATTTTCTAGAATCGAATCTTCCGCTAAGTCATTCAAAGTAGAATAAAGACGTTGCGAAACAACCCTGATGAATGCGGTGGATGGAACACAAATTCGAAAACCATGTAATTCTTTATTGAAACTACACAGGTGTAGTAAGCATAATCATAAAAGATATTATTTTGCTTAATTATGGTGTTTTTTAAAAGAGATTTCCTTGATATACATATATATGACTAGCTACACCCGGTAAGCTTCGCTGCCATCAATGTAAAATGAAGACTTTCAAGCTTAAACTCGAAAACGTATGTTTTTCTCAGAGAAGTCTATGTCTACTTTCATTGATGCAGTTATCTAGATACACGATAATTACTTTCTGTGCAGTATACCCGGCGCTCCCATCTCAATCCTCAAGCTTTAACTTGAAGGAGGTTAGACTTATATAATTTGAAAATATTACCTATGTATAGTATGGGAGCTACAAAATGTAGAATCCAATCTAGAAATTTTTTTGCGGTAATGCACATTAAAAGCGAGTTACTCGAATAAAATTTCAAGATTATATATTCTAGTTCTCTAATTACACCATAATATTTTTTTTACCACATCCATTGTTCCAATCTGGCCTGTTTTTTTTCTAACCTATGCAGATAAACTGTACCTATTGTAGTTCTCTATACGATAATAATTTTTCACTTTGTATGGCAGGTGCCACGCCCACTGTTCCAATAAATACATTCTTTTTCTAGATTATTCACAATATTGACGGGATAACTTGTATTTAAGATTCTACCTATTATAGTTTTGTATTTACACCATAATAATTTTAGATATATCAAAGAAGTAGGCGTGGTCAATTTTTCTTTCGGTAAAAAGATAAAAATAAAATTGCATTACTTCGAATATTTCAAATCGGTCAAGGCATTCTTTGATTTTAGTGGAATTAAAAAAGTGGGCGTTAAAGTGGACGTGGTCAATTTTTCTTTCCGTAAAAACCTAAGTTGGATTATGATGAAGATTAAAAAAAAATAGCCAAATCGGTGAAGCCGTTCTTAAGTGATGCGATTACCAACGAACGACATTTGATTTTATTTATATAGAATAGATAGATAGATAGATAGATAGATAGATAGATAGATAGATAGATATATATATATAGATAAATAGATAACTAGATAGAACCCTATACACGTTTAAAGAATGCATATTCTTGACGGCTGATTTTAAAATATTTACTTTTTTCAGAACGCACTAACAGTTTTTTTTATGTAAACTCTACGTTTCACTAACAGTTAGTTCTATATCGCGATGGATATGAATTACTCACACCTACATTACAAACAATACAAACAAAACAAACAAGCAATAAGAAATGTAAGGTGGTAAATATTGAAGAAAAAATATCAAATAAGATGTTTTTTGATGAAGATTTAAAAAAAATTAGCCTAATCGGTGCAGCCGTTCCTAAGTGATGCGATTACCAACGAACGAGATTTGATTTTATTTATATAGAATATATAGATAGATAGATTTTTTCAGAAGGCACTAACATTTTTTTTTATGTCAACACAATGTTTCACTAATAGTTAGTTCTATATCGCAATGGAAAGGCTCTTTATTAGTTACTGAATTACTCACACCTACATTACAAATAAACAATTGCTAATCGAAGGTTGGCTGAAGCAATTATCGAAGGTTGGCTGAAGCAATAACAAACACATCAAATAAGAGGGTAGCTTTAGGTGGTAGAAGACTTCGTCCTCAAAAACTGAAGATAGGTGATTGAATACAATTTTCTTATATTCCTTTCTCAAGTTTGGTTGTTTAAATATGTGATGTTTACAACTAATCACTTCCTAAAGTAGATGCGAAGACTGCTGATAATAACTAAAATCCATATACAATTCTAAAATTATTGTAGAGTTCTGTAAATAGTGTTTGTGGTACCATTGAATTGGTAAAATGGCATACTTCCAATACTTTTTCTCTATTTGCTCTTGGAAATGAGATATTTTTACGAGAAAAAAGTATCCTTTATTCCCACAAAATTTTATTAAAATTCATCCAGTAGTTTTACGCGATGCTAACACATACAGGTAGACGGATAGACAGACAGACAAAAATTCTAAAAATTGCTGTTTTGTATTCCATTTCGATTGCTATCTGCACCAGCAGCTATATTTCATGTACAGAAGTGTTCCTGTAACAGTTTTATTTCAAAAATAAATCAAAAAGCATGCTGGTGATCAAATAAAATTCTTTAATAAAAAAAATTATTCTGCAAAAATATGTTATCACCGCAAAAATTTTACAATTTATATTCTTACATGTCATAGTAGTTTAAAAACGTTTTATTTTTTTAATAATTCGGTAGCTCATGAACCACTAAAGATATCCTAATTGAGTACACTTGCAGACGGTCGGCCCCCTAGAGCATAGGGAAGCTTGTGGGTAAGCCTTCAAAGTTAGGTACCTGGATCATAAAAAGTTTATTTATAACTCAAATGTTAATATTTTTTAACTTGAATAGTGCTTGAAGAAAATATTTATAAAAAATATGCTTACATGTCTTGGTTATCTCTTAGAAAATTGGCTTAGAAAATAATATTTTTTATTTTTGGTCGATCTTAACTATTTTTGATGTGGTGAACTCATTAATGATCTAATTATACACTCATAATAAAATTAAGAATAAAATGATGTTAATATTTGTGTAGATAGCACTTTTCGTTAAAAAGTTACAAGCCTCTGAATTGGGAAAATGTAAAAACAGCCGTTTCTTCAGGATTTTTTCCAAAAAAGGTGACATGACAAAGACAACCATACCAAATGTGAATTAACAAAGACCCATAATTTGTAACGGTTCTTCCTTAAGCTCTATAAGGACATAGCCAATTTTGAAACAAAATTTATGATTTATTTACAAATTCCTCAGAGTGCAAAGCCGCGATTGAAAAAAGTAGAGATTTTTAAAGCTTCATTTCTGGGCTATATACTCTAAAAAGAATTTGACAGCCCCAATGTTAACAAAGGCAGGTAGCCAGTTTCGTAACAAATTGTTGTAATTGTTCTAATTCAATGTTCTTCCAAACTAAAAGAAATAACCATGTAAGTTTAAAAATCTTAACACTTGAGATAAAAATAAACTTTTAATTAAAAAAAAAAACTGTAGTTGCCTACACTCAACTTTACCATACCCAATGGAAACAGATATTTTTATGAATATCTTATATAAAGAATAAAAGTTCAAAGTATATTCGAAAAATTAATGATTTTCGGTTTGGGGTGTTAAGTACACTACCCCTTGCCCCTTCCCGACTATGCCCAAAATTCATTTTGATATGTCATACGGTATGACCTGTAGAACGTTTACAAAATTTGGGAGTAAGTAAACTACCCCTTGCCCTTCCCGATTATGCCCAAAATTTATACAGCTCTTCATCTCCATAAACCAAAAGCACATACTGAATTTCGTTGTAATATTCCATACGGTATGACCTGTAGACTGTTCAAAAAATTTGGGGGTAAGGAAACTACCCCTTGCCCTCTACCGATTATGCCCGAAAACTATACAGCTCTTCATCTCCATATACCAAAGGCACGTACTAAATTTCATTTTGATATTTCAAACGGTATGACCTGTACAAACTCCACAAAAATAGTGCCATACACAACAGACATCATCGCGAAAATAGCCAAAATGAATTCAGGAGACCTCAAAACATATAAATCCGTCGAAATCCCGACCTCGGTTTTTTACCCTAGGTAGCCGACCGTCCTCAAGTCTACTTAAAAACACCTCATTTCATTAAGATATCTTTAGTGGTTCATTAGCCACCTGATTGGATTCTACGAATTAAAATTAAGTGTAAAGGATGTTTTGTGTGATTTTAAAAGTTTAAATTTTATTATTTCATTTTATTATTTATTAATATTCTAATCTAAATAATTGTTTAAAATGTTTCACGTTCATAACATAAAATAAAATGCACAAATAATGGATTTTTGACAGTCATAAGCGACCTTTTTAATTCGTTCTAATGGTAAAAAAATTAAAAAGTTGGTGTTTTGTTGAAGCTCTAATATTCTGTAATTTTATTTCATTAATATACTTCTCATTGTGTTTTGTGGAATTTTATTACTTATAGAGTATTTTTGGCTTCTCTAAAATTAGGAAAAAGGTTTCCTGACGATCTGGCAACCAGTGAAATACGTACAGGAACCAGCTTTTCCCCCAAACAAATAAATTGCATTTTTATTATAAAAGGTTATGGGTATTTGCATAATATTTTATAACTGAAAATGTAACTAATTTTAAAACAAACCATTTAAAAAATGTTTTCTCATGGATGATATTATATTAATTTTAAGCGGAATCGACCTTAAAAGAAAAAAAAAAAAGAAAATACAAATATACGTTCTTGCAGTAAACTTTAACTGTTTTAATTTTTTCCTTTTATTATTTTGATGCGCTTTAACGACTTTTCATTTACGCTTTTAGGGTCTGGAATTTTTCTTCAAGTTTGGTTATGCCTTTCTTATCATAACACTACTTATAATGATATGGATGTCACTGGCGCGAGCATCACTATATAATCATAGAGAATTAGAGGAAATGAGATATCCGCCATGCACATATAATTCGCTATGTACTTGCTCAAAATCATCATCAGATCTGGGTATAGTTCATTGTAAAAACGTGCCCTTTCCAGCATTGCCAAGAATGGTGAACCAATCAAAGGTACGTACAAATATCATGCTTCAGATGTTGTTGTTATAAAAATCATAAAAAATTTAACATAAAAAGGTTTTTATGCTGCACATGGAAAATACAGGACTACGAGAAATAGAACCCTATTTTTTACAAGCAACAGGTTGGAATACAATACATATTTGGGGTTTGTAAATATTTGTAAATTAATTTTTAAATTTTAGGCATGTACCGACTTAAAGTATCGGGGAACCATTTAACCGAGATACCAGATGATGCTTTTACTGGTCTAGAACGTTCCTTGTGGGAACTTATACTGCCACAAAATGATTTAGTAGAAATACCATCGAAATCATTTAGACATTTACAAAAACTAAGATATTTAGATTTGGGCCACAATCACATAACACACATACAACATGATTCTTTTCGCGGCCTAGAAGACTCATTACAAACACTCATATTACGTGATAATTGCATTTCTACATTACAGCCTCATAGCTTTTCAGGCCTTCTTATATTGGAAACATTGGATTTGAGTGGCAACAATTTATTTGAAATTGATCCTAATGTCTTTGTGGATGGTATGCCGAGACTAATGAAACTCTTGTTAACGGATAATATACTTTCGGAAATACCATATGATGCTCTGGGACCATTAAAAAGTTTACGTACCCTTGATATATCGCACAATGTCATTTGGTCTTTAAGTGGCAATGAAACATACGATATACAATCTACCACAAAGTTAAATTTGGACAATTTACATCTGGAATATAATAATATTAGTATGTTGCCACCGAATTCATTTAAATATTTTGACATTGTAAATCGAACATTTTTGGATGGCAATCCGATACATACAATGAAGGTAAGTAAGGCTTATGACTATGCATATTCTATAAAAAGTTTAAGGTTAATTTATAAGAATAATGTTTCAATATGTTTGAATTTGTTAAATAATTACAAGTTTTATAACGTATGGATTTTCTTTAGTTCATATTTCAGAAAATTTTAGTTTTTAAAGGATGGATATCATAAAATTAAAGCGAATTATCAACTTCAATCATGATTTTATTTTAAGTACAGCTTAATTTATAAAACTAATTACTGTTTAAAACGAATGAAACGAATCACTGTGCGATGGGCCTTTAGACTTTGGTTGTAAATTATTGTTTTTCTAAACAGATCAGATCCTTATTGACATTATATCAAATAACCTTTCAAAAGAAAGTTTTTTACATGGATTTATTTATTAAGAGCCAGTGTAAAACTGTCTATGTTTTGTTAGACTTCGAAAATAAGTAAGAGGGTTACTTCTGCAAATTTTCAGGACTCTACATATTGTAGTTCTCTTGGTACACAATAATAGTTCCTCACTTTGTATGGTAGGTACCACGCCCACTATGCCAATCCAGCCTGTGTTTCGCTAAACTATGTATATTAACAAGGATGTTACTTGTGCAAAATTTGAAAGATCTAGCTATTACAGTTCTCTAGCTACTTAAAAATTGGGCGTAAATGTGGGCGTGTTCAATTTTTCTTATGTTTGCCCAATTAATAAATTAAATATAGTATTTAAAAATTTTTTAAATATATACTTTTTTGCACTTTTGTATATAAATCAGTGGTGGGTGCCAAAAACACATTCTATGGTTGTGGTAGAAGCAGCACAAGCAACTCATTTCATTTTTACTGTCAAATGAAAACAAAACAAGACGTATATTTTACGTGTCGAGAACGTTACACAAAGAATTTTCCCTATGATAATACATAAGTACAAAAAATCAAAAAACCGCACTGCGCCACTGATCTAAATGCAAAAATTTGTTAATCCTTATAAACACTTTTTAAAAAAACTCACTTTTCCAGGATGATGCTTTTAAATCAGCTAAAATACGTGAAATATATATGCGTTATTGTGGTCTTACTCATATATCAACGATGGCCTTCGATAGTCTTGTTAATAGCCTACAAATTTTGGATTTATCTGGAAATAATTTAACACATTTACATCATAAACTCTTTAATAAATTTGATGTTTTGAGGTACGTATACTAACTCTACATACATTAATTCAAAATTGAACACTATGCAATTTACTGAACTTTGCAAATAATCATAAATATTTTGCGCGTATAACAGTTATTGAATACCTTCTTATTTACGTTTTATTACTGCTAAACAAGTTGTTATGAATATTATATTTACATACATATTTATATGCAATCAGATTAAGTCGGTGTAATATTTTCTCATTTTCATAAGTATTTGTTTATACTTGATCAATAGGCGCCATGCCATATTAGTTAGAACAAAAATGACAAAACTTGGGGTACAATATGTATGTACAGTTAAAAAAATACTACGAGTATGCGAGTATGTTTATATTTATGTACATCGTCTATATGTATGTTTGTAAGTATATACATATGCATATATATGTAAGTACATATGTATGTAGCTGAAAATATTGTAATTCGTCTATACTATGTACGTACCTACATATATTTATATTCTTAAGCCGATTGTTGTCATCAAATGTTCGCGAGACATTTTAATATTTTAGAAAAAAATTGTTTTTTACTTGAAATCATTGTTTAGGAAATACGACATTCTTCTTTTTTGCTTTTTTTTATACATACATATATTTTTCGGTTTGTTAATATTATTATGTATGGCTTCCTATAAGTGGGTCTAGAAGTGCATGACCTTATTTTTAGATTTATACACATATTTCTCGCAGCTCATGTGTTTGTGACTTGGCTTGTTATTTACTGAATTGTTATTGAAAAAATACTTCAGTTAATATGAGCTATTAAAAGTTTAATTATTTTAAAGAAGGCAGTATGGAAACTTAAAATTTTTTCCTTATGATAAATTTCGAATGAGGAAAAAGCAAACTTCGTGCAGATATTACGTTAAAAGGTTCACAGGTCTCTAAATTAATAACATGTAAAGTTAGAGTCCTTCTGAAATAATGCCATAAATATGGCCTAAAGACAAAATGAAAAAAACATCCAATTTTTGCTATTAGACAACAAAAACACAAATATTTTATCCAATTATTCCATGTCAATTTTACTTTATCTAGCTCAGCCCAATTGATAAATTTATGACTTTACCCTATTATTTCCTATAGAACTTACAATATTGTTAAAGCTATCAATACTAACGGATTGCTTTGTATTTGTATTCTGTAAACATTAATGTTATAACTTTTGTCGAAATCCAGCAATAAACATTTGGAAAAGGACGGTAATGTGAAAAAAAAACTTTAAAATTATCATCATAGTTTACCGGGTAGTCTAAAATAAAGTATTTTGACACTAATATTTTTTTTTTGATCCAATATTGACTATCAGTCAGCATCATATTATCCTGTCGAATTACGCTTGAACTCTCGAATTTGGCCGAAAATCACCTTTTCTTACGAGGACCTTTTACACCTCGGCGGCTATGTAAACATTTGTTGATCGGAAAACCAGCATGTCATTTTCGAGAAACAGAGCGTAACAGTTTGGTTTGTTTGTGGCTAAGTTAGACGAATCGTAGCTGGAAACTAATAATGTATTCTTTTTATTAAATATTTCGACATTTTCTTGAATTAAATAAATATGTTTTTCGTCACCCATTTTCTTCGTAGTATATTTTAAATTTTCACAGAATTGTTTGGATTTGTGTTTTTATTTTTCTAAGTTTTTGCTATCTGTTAGGCGGGATTTAGAAGATGATTTAAAAACATGTCTTTTTTCTTCTGGGTAGAGAAAGAGGTACGATTTGTGCATTGATTTTGGAAAACAAATCGTACCTTTTTCTCTACCCTGAACAAAAAAGACATGTTTTTAAATCATCGTCTAATTCCCGCCTATTACACCAAAGTTTGATATTCTTTACGTCAAAATCTATTTTCTGTATATTTTTAGTAGTTATTTACGATATATTTTAAATACACAGTAATGTGTTTTACTTATGTTACAGTTTTAGTCAGCTGATCCGTAATATACAAATCAATTAATTCTACCTTACGTTCGGTAGTTCGGTTAACAGCAGTATCAGTGATGGGGTTAAAGTTAAAGATCACTGTTATGCGAATAATCAAATAACATCTACACCCTTAAGACTAATATCGTCCATACCATTCTTGAAAAGTCTTGATAAATCGGTCTGACAGGTAATGGTAATAAGAAGTCAGCCAGCTGCGGCAGTCACATATATGAAGTTGTGTTCCATAAGTACTGGGTTTATTTGTTATTTCTAAACAGGTGATTGCGGTGGCGAAAAGGCTGATCTTATGATTGAAATCGAAATGTTAAAATTCATACATACTTATAACATAATTTTAATAAACTTTTTATATATAGAGTTTGACACTTGGAAAGGAAGCGAAAATTGCTGAATTCGCTCGTGAAATCACCTAGTATTATTCACCCTAGCCATAATATGTGACCCGGCTTTTGAAAAGGTGGCTTATGACTCAAAAAAAAATTTCCACTTTTTTTTTGGTTTCGATAGTTTTTGAGACTCTCTTTCACGTGGTGAAAACTAGAAAGTCCTAACTTGCTTAGAAGTTATGGTAAGTCAAAGTCGATTTGGGGATTTTTTTGGGGAAAAATCCTCAAAAACCTGACAACGCTGGATCAGAAACTGGTTTGTGCTTTGCATTGAAAAAAAAAACTGGAGTGGCCTACACTCAACTTTACCATGCCAAATGGAAACAGATATTTTTATGCATATAAAGAATAAAAGTTCAAAGTATATTCGATTCGAAAAATTAATTATTTTCGGTTTCGGGTGTTAGGTAAACTACCCCTTGACCCTTCCCGATTATGGCCAAAATTTATTCATCTCCATAAACCAAAGGCCTGTAGAGCGTTCACAAAATTTGGGAGTAAGTAAACTACCCCTTTTCGATTATGCCCAAAATTTATACAACTCTTTATCTCCATAAACCAAAGGTACATACTAAATTTCGTTTTAATATGTCATACGGTATGACCTCTAGAGCGTTCACAAAATTTGGGGGTCAGGAAACTATCCCTTGCTCCCTCCCGATTATGCCCAAAAACTATACAGCTCTTCATCTCCATATACCAAATGCACATACTAAATTTCATTTTGATATGTCAAACGGTATGACCTGTACAAAGTCCTCAAAAATATTGTCATACACACCCACCCACCCACAGATATCATCGCGGAAATAGTCAAAATGGATTCAGGAGACCTCAAAACGTATAAATCCGTCAAAATCCCGACCTCGAATTTTTTCATGATTACTATACTTTACCTTATACTACGTATGGTAAAGTAAAAACATCGCTCTTTATATACACACACGAACTTATCTCATTTATGCTCTTTTGCATTTTTTTGGTTGCCTTTTGGGCATGACTGTTCATAATGCAAAAGAAAAACTCCTAAGAAACTGACGAAATGCATTGTTTATCTTTAACAGCTAATTTTTCGAAATTTTGTTTTTGAGTCATAAGCCACCTTTTCATAGACCGGGTCACATATATCAAAAGACATTTAGTTTCTTCCACAAATTTTTTAAAAATAAACTTGCATTTGACCTCTCGGTAAATTCGTCATTTTTAGAGGGTTATTTCACAATAAAAAAATAGCTAAACTAATTTTTATAAATGAATTATAAATTATTTAGGCTTAACGCATTAAACAAATGGTCGGCGACAGGCTACCGACTACAAGCTGTCAAAACTAAAATACACACGTTTATATGAATACGATCATTTTGACGACATTATAGCCACATGGCTACACACACGATCACCGTTGTGGGTGTAGCCAACTTAGGCTAATTTCTATTTTTGTATGCGACAATTTTATTCAAAAGATACCACAAAATTAAAAAATTAATAATTTATTTACATTCACGAGGTTTTGTGTATGCCACTATTTTTGTGGATTTTGTACAGGTAATACCGTTTGACATATCAAAATTAAATTTATTATGTGCCTTTGGTATATGGAGATGAAGAGCTGTATAGTTTTTGGGGTTGTATCCTTACCCCCAAATTTTGTGAACGCTCTACAGGTCATACTGTATGACATATTGAAACGAAATTTAGTATTGCCTTTGGTATATAGAGATGAAGAGTTGTGTAAATTTTGGGCATAATCGGGAAGGGGAAAGGCGTAGTTTAC
The DNA here is from genome assembly GCA_949628195.1 of Phasia obesa. Taxonomy (NCBI): domain Eukaryota; kingdom Metazoa; phylum Arthropoda; class Insecta; order Diptera; family Tachinidae; genus Phasia; species Phasia obesa. The sequence continues at coordinate 39,374,623 of OX451215.1, forward strand.
TTACTCCGAAATTTTTTAAACGCTCTACAGGTCATACCGTATGACATATCAATTTGAAATTAAGTATGTGCCTTTAGTTTATAGAGATGCTCTATAAATTTTGGGTATAATCGGGAAGGGGAAAGGGGTAGTTTATTTAACACCCCAACCGAAATCGAAATCAAGACGTTTTCGTTTTATTATAGTTTTCTTTTCTACCTGAGAACGTTCAATTGAATGTACATTTTGTACTTACGATCAAAAACAATACAACTCTAAATGGCACATCTTCCTGCTTTGGTTTTATTTTATTCACAAAATAAAACGAAAGCAAACGTTTTCAATTTTCGAAAGCAAACGTTTCGATTTATTTTGTTGGTTATTTTCAGACTCTGTTTTTAGAATAAAAAGTTGGACTTTAGTGTTCCCGTACTTTTTAAAAATTGTTTTCCTCTTAGTGAGTGTAATTCTTGTGTAGTCCCGTTTTACAGGTTTTTACCCAAAATGTACGGGATCACAGATAGTGTGTTGTTTCCTTCATTTAATAAATTAACGGAATTACATATTTTTTTCGTAACAGTATTTTAAATTACAAAAGCGTTTGGCAATATTTTTTTTGGGTTCCCCAAATTTCTCTTTTTTCCTCGCACTTTCAGAAATCAGTGTTTTTAGAAACGAGGTTGGAACAAGGTAGGAATTCAAATATGTAAATCCAAAATTTTAATATTAAGGTTAAGAGCTTAATGAAATAACAAATGCGTTAATTCAAAAAGGTGAATTAAACCATATTTTTCCTTTTTATTTTTCAGAGTCATCAGTATGCGCGATAACAAGATTAAAATTGAACAACCCACTGAAACGTTTAATGCTATGCAGTACACTCTGCTTAAATTGGATTTAAGTGGAGATTTAAATGATCCAACCAATTTACAAACATTACGCAAGTAAGTTAAATATTTGACTCTTTTCACATCAAAAAAAGTATTTTTATTCATTTGTAAAAAGTATGACCAGAATGAGGAATATGCGATCTTTATCCATGTCACGTATGAGTTCAACTTCAATAGGACCGGATGATTTTAAGGATTTTGGTGTAGAATTGGAAGATTTACAAATTACTCGAGCCCAATTATCGAATATACAGTCTCATGCTTTTAAACATGTGCGAGGTCTAAAGCGTTTGGATTTTAGTGAAAATTCAATATCAAGTATTGAAAATGATGCCTTTGACGAGGTAATTAATAAGAGTATAACCCCATCACATTAGTGTTTATATCAACTTTATTATAATAAAATTTCAGATTGGGCATTCATTAATTTCTTTAAAAATTGCTCACGGTTTTTCGGGTACTGCCTTGCCTTCGGAACCATTGCGTCACTTAACCTCTTTGCAAGAATTGGATATGAGTAATAATAAAATTCAGAGCATGAGTGACACCAGTTTTCATTTTTTGAAGAATCTAAGACTATTGGAACTACATGATAACCGCATTGAACAAGTTATGAAGGGAACATTCCAGGTATTTTAGAAACGATATGAAAAACTGAGTAACAAAATTAACACGAGTGACTTTAACGAAGAAATAAAAAATTTACCTATGAATATTTAAAATATTGAAACCTTAAGTTACTCGTACCCAGTATTGTTACAAAGATTTTCATTTGCATTGCTTAAGAAAGTTTTTTTTTAATAATTATATGTAATTTATATTTTTTTTTTTGTTGAACAGGGTGATATTCATTCAAAATTGGAAGAGATTTCTTTACGCTTTAATCACTTAACTCAAGTTTCCCAGCACACATTTTTTGACCTAGAGGTAAGATTTGAAGAGGATTAGATATTCTAGTCTTTAAATTTGTAACTGTTTTCAGGCCTTGAGAAAACTTCATTTAGATGATAACAAAATTGAACGCATTGAGCGCCGTGCGTTTATGAATTTGGATGAGTTGGAGCATTTAAGTTTACGTGGAAATAAACTTAAGAATTTAGCTGAAGAATCATTTCAGGTGAGATATAGTCATTATATAATTAGATTGCTTAGCTTTTTATTACTTTCTGACTAATAATTATTTATCATTCGTCAATTTTTTAAAATATACAGTGAGGTGCACAAATGAGTACAGGTTTGTACTTTGTCATAAAAATAAAATTAATAAAGCAAATTCAAATTTTTTTTGTAGTTTATTTAGTATTACGTACTTAACAAAACAGTGTAAAATTCAAAACTTAAAGCATCAATTTCTAAGAAAAAAATAAAGAAAACGAAAACAACTCCAATGTACTCAATTTTGAACAAAAATCATTGTGCAAATGTTTGAACAAAAATCAAATAAATACCTAACAATAATAACTAATGAACAAACTTTCAAAATCCGCGCCATGGCTGAAAGAGATTGTTCTTCCCGGGAAATTGCAAAAGCACTTAAAGTGAGTCAATCAGTGGTCATAAGGGTACAAAAACGTTGTTCCCAAGCCTCAAGTTAGAGGTCGTAAAAAACTTTTAATGTTAAGAGATAAGCTTTTAACACCAAAAGATGCTTCGTTAGCAATCGGAAAACCCGTAGAGCCCTTGGCGACATTGGTTATATTGCAGCAGTAAAAAAACAAAAACCTGCATTGGCGGAAAAAAATGTAAAGGCACGGTTAAAATTTGCCAAAGAGCACAAAACTTGGACAGTGGACGACTGGAAACGTGTGATCAGATAAATCATAATTTAACCGTTTCCAATCCGACGGTAAATAATAATGCTGGCGCCGCCCTGGTGAAAAAATTTAAAGGCGCCATGTGAAGCATTCTGTGAAGTACGTTGGAGGATTGCTTTACTTGATGGGACCTTGGACTACTGCAAAAAATTGATAATATAATGAAAAAAGAAGTCTATTTGAGGACTCATCTTCCCGATTTTGTAGATAAGAGCGCCTATCCTACAGAAGAAGCAATTTTTCAGCAGAACGGCTTGGTGAGCAAAATTTTCAATTAAGGCAGTGGCCAGCACAAAGTCCCGACCTCAATCCGATTGAGAATTTATGGTCAGTCGTGAAGATACGGTTGAGACAGTACCAATCAGCCCCTACCAATTTGGACGAGCTTTGGCAGCGGACCCAAAATGAATGGAAGAATATTTTAAAAGAAATTGTTAAGAAATCGGTGGAGAGTATGCCAAATTGCGTAATTGATGTCTTACAAAATAAAAGGCTTTGGACTAAAGCCTGGTAGGTACTCTGTTCAGTTTTTCATGCGGAATGCTGTCAAACTACATACATAAAAAAATTGTATGAAAAAGTCATGAAAAAATGTTGCTGAAGTAGTACTCTGTTTTTGCTGTGGAAAAACATTAAAATGTTTCTGTCAACATTTTACCAAACCTGTGAAATAAAGCAAATGGGCATTATTTCATGCGGAATTTTTCAAACAACAGCTGATCACCTGGCTTTTGTTAACATTTGTAAAACAATGTGGTATACTTAAAAGCAATAAAATCGTAAAATTCTTACAAATCGCGAGATAGACACCACATTTTAAATGTCAAATTTTCCTTGTGAAATAATAAATGTTGCTCAACATTTTTCACAAATACGAACAGAGTACTAGGCTTAAGTATTAAAAATATTCATATTCCGCAAGATTTTTCAACGGTGCAAAATTGAGTACATTGGAGTTGTTTTCGTTTTCTTTATTTTTTTCTTAGAAATTGATGCTTTAAGTTTTGAATTTTACACTGTTTTGTTAAGTACCTAATACTAAATAAACTACAAAAAAAAACTTTGAATTTGCTTTATTACTTTTATTTCTCTGACATAAAAAGTGCTCAAATTACAAACTTGTACTCATTTGTGCACCTCACTGTATATATCGCGAGGAGAAATGTCTCCCTCCACAAAACGGGACCTATTATTTATTTAATATTATGCTAATTGCCCATAACGTTTTATAATAAAAATGCAATTTATTTGTTGGAGGAAAAGCTAGTTCCTACACGTATTTCACTGGTTGCTTCGGCCAGATCATCAGGAAACCTTTTTCCTAATTTTATAGAAGCCAAAAATACTCTAGAAGTAAAAAAATTCTAAAAAACACAATGAGAAGTATGTTAATATAATAATATTACAGAATGTTAAAGCTTCAACAAAACACCAACAAACAAACTACGCTTTTATGTTTCCTTGCTGTCCTTTTACAATTGGATGGTTTTTTGTTATCACTTAATGAAGACCTAAGGTATAATGAAATGATACAGAAGCTAATTTTGTTAGCTCAAGCAATTGCATGTTTAGTTATTTATAAATTTTGTTTATTGTTTCTGACTGAGCCTAGGTCACGTCTTCTCATAATGTACTCGAAATTAATGTTTTTATTACCCAGTTTGGTATTGAAGTCCCCTTGCGTAGTTAAAAGATTTCCCTCTCGTGAAGCAAAAATAGTGTCATTCAGACAGCTATAAAATGTAGCTTTTACAGCTTCTCCATACGGTTCAGGCATGATTGTAAAGTTACGAAAATTCATTGTTAATCAATCTCCAAAACTGTTTTCTCAAACCTACCAAAATTAGGTACAACCCAATAATGGCGGTGCTTATTCTTTACTTAGATATTGTTTAGATGAAACACAAAACTTTTAAGTCTAGTTAAAATTTATTCAATGATTATTTTATGTAAATGTGTAAAAATATGAATATTTAATACTTAATGCTTTTTTAAATAATGATGTAAATTTAGGAAATAAAGCAATGAATTAATATAAATTAAAAAAAAAATATAAATGGGTAAAATTTAAAAATAACTTATCTGTCGGTCGGCCTTATATGTAATCAGCAAGTTAATTTATGTTATGAACAAACATTGCATGTAACTCATAATCTCTAGTATTTAAGAAACTTTCATTGCATATAAAACATAATCGTTGTTCTTGCGTCACATACTCAGAGCTATCTAAAGGTTCTGATTTTATATTTTGTGACATGGAATTGTTTGTATATTCTCCGTATTTTAAACAATCCATGCCGTTATTGTGAGTGTCATTCAACGTGTGCTCTGTTTTCATTGCAGATGTCAATAACTCGGGAACTATTAAATTTTCATCATCATTAATGTCGGAAGTGGATGTCATTGAACTTTGATTTATATGACTGTCGTTTGTTGCATAGTTGTTTAAAAAATCATGTCGCTTTTGTACAATTTTCGTTTTAATGCCACGTAAAGGACCGTTTTTCATAATTACCCGATAAGCCGGCCTGGGAGGTCTTATATGTGACATATTTGTTGCTGCTGTATTGCCATAGTAAACATTACTAGTTGAAGGTTGTGTTTCATAGTCATCTTCTGTGTTATACTTATCTATTGCAATAGATGGTGCAATGACTGGTTCTCTATAACGTAGTGGTGGTTTGTGCTTACGCATGTGGGAATTGCTAGATCGAAAATTGTCAAATACTTTATGGCAAATTTTGCAAGTTATTGTACCATCATCGTTTTTTGTGCAAGACTGTTAAAAAAAATTTTGTTGTGTGTTTTTAATATATTCAGTAAAACCAAAATACAATATCTTGTAATATACATATTTACTTACTTTGGGTGGTGGTTTTTTATAAATAGTTTTTTTAACCAAACTAGGGCTTAAAATTGTCGTTTCTGCAAATGTCACTGGTTTCTTGTTCTCTAAATACGTTTCATTTTTGACACTACGGTAACTTATACCATGATTTTCTGCAACATGCTCCCTCAACATCTTAGGAGAGTGGGGATATTCTTTTCCACAAACAAAGCAATAGAATTCACACTCACCTCCCGACCAGTGTTGGAGAATAGCTTTATTATCTTTATATATACGCCAACAGTTAAGGCAGCGTATACATTTATTATCATTTAAGGTAATAAGACGTCCTCGTCTTAGTTGCTTAGGTAACAAAACTTTTTGGAAAATTTTATTAGCACTAAGTTTTAAATGTATTAGCTGATGCTGTGCTAATATCTTGAGATCGGAAAATTTCTGTTTACAATAGTTACAAGTCACGATATTAGCACTTGTTTCTGATGATTTTCCAGTTAAGTCCACTGAATCAGTCATGTCGTTAAAATCTTGGCTATGAGTTGATGTTGAAACTTTTATACGTTTTATGGTAAAACCATTCGATTCTAATTTGTTTTGTATATTTTTGACAACAATTTCATTTACATTGTCTTTATTGGGTATTTTGTCTGCGGTGGTATTTTGATTTTCTCTTAATGTAGTTGATAAAAATTTTCCCAATGGTATGTTTTTTATCTCAATGTTATATGATGCCTTTATAGTATCTTTTGTGGCTTTAGTAGAATTCTACAAAAAATAAGAAAAATATCTTAAAGATTCATTCACATTCTGTTAGTAGAATTTTACAAAATTAAGAAAAATATCTTAAAGATTCATTCACATTCTGTAATAGATTTTTTTCAGTAAAAAAACAGTTCTGAATTATATTAAGCTTCCGTCCGTCCTGACACTGGACGGACTGGATTTACACCAATAATTTGATGACATCTTAGTGCTTAGTATTTCTTTAAAACAAAATTAAATCATAGATAAAGTAATTATGTGAATAGGAAAAACAAATACATATTTTCTTTTTTCTACTTATTTGTTGATAAGATAAAAGGCTGAAAAATGAATCAATACCAGGTAACAACATTTGAAATTAAGCTTAATTTATTTTTAAGTGCGATTTATTATACAGAGCTCAAGAAAAATCATACTAGCAGAATATTCTGGATTTTCTGAATGGCTACATCCAGCTGGATCGCTATATTCTTCAGCATTATTCTTTTCTATCTACTGGATAGTATCAACTGTAAACTTTTTCAATTTTTTAGAGAAAAAGATTACGAGAAATAAATATGAATTAATTTTTGAAACATTAATTTGTTTGTCAGTTTTTGCCGATCACATTACTAGAAAGTTGCTTCTTACAATTGCAAAATTCCTGTTTTTCTTAGTTTTCTTTTCCTGTTTCTTGTGGCTCAATTGTTATTTTTTATTTTTTTTTATTAATTGTTCCTATGATGGAACAAATCTAGCTTACAGCCACATCGCAATAATAAAAAAGTAATCTCATTTTAAGCAAATAAATATAAAGTAAAAAATTGGTGGCAACCCTTAGTTTCGGAGTTACGGACCCTATTTTATGGCGGTATCATAGGAATGGTAAAAGTAATAACCAAATAAAATGAAATTGATGAAAAATTTAAACAAATACCTATCATAACAAAAAAACATTGTTTTTTAAATTTTTATTCAGAATCACAAGATTCTTCGTCAAGCTCAGCTAAATTTTTAATTACTTCTAAATTATTATGTGAATTCAGGTTATTATATATTTTACCGGCTTCGCTTACTAAAGATTTCCTCCAAAGATGGCCTGCGGCCGTGCCCAAGGATTTTCTTCTCTATGGTATGACCAGCACCTGCTTAGCTTACTAAAGATTCTCTGCATAGCCCGGCGCAGAATAAAAATAATTTTTTTTTGAGCTCAATTGTTATTTGTTTATTTTTTCCAATAATTTGATTTTGATGGGATAGTATTTTTAATTACATTAATTTCAATTTATCATTCTCATATTACCTGATTCCAACATAAAATAGTCGATAGGTATATTCAATGTACCTATAGTATATTAAAACTTTAGGGGTCCGTAACTCCGAAACTAAGGGTCGACACAATTTTTTGGTTAAAAATGCATTTTACACACACTAGGTTTTATTAAGCAGTGGCCGTAAACTAGATTTAGGCCTGTTTTAAATATGTACAATAAATTTGTAAACAAAACTTTTTGGAAAATTTTATTAGCACTAAGTTTTAAATGTATTAGCTGATGCTGTGCTAATATCTTGAGATCGGAAAATTTCTGTTTACAATAGTTACAAGTCACGATATTAGCACTTGTTTCTGATGATTTTCCAGTTAAGTCCACTGAATCAGTCATGTCGTTAAAATCTTGGCTATGAGTTGATGTTGAAACTTTTATACGTTTTATGGTAAAACCATTCGATTCTAATTTGTTTTGTATATTTTTGACAACAATATCATTTACATTGTCTTTATTGGGTATTTTGTCTGCGGTGGTATTTTGATTTTCTCTTAATGTAGTTGATAAAAATTTTCCCAATGGTATGTTTTTTATCTCAATGTTATATGATGCCTTTATAGTATCTTTTGTGGCTTTAGTAGAATTCTACAAAAAATAAGAAAAATATCTTAAAGATTCATTCACATTCTGTTAGTAGAATTTTACAAAATTAAGAAAAATATCTTAAAGATTCATTCACATTCTGTAATAGATTTTTTTCAGTAAAAAAACAGTTCTGAATTATATTAAGCTTCCGTCCGTCCTGACACTGGACGGACTGGATTTACACCAATAATTTGATGACATCTTAGTGCTTAGTATTTCTTTAAAACAAAATTAAATCATAGATAAAGTAATTATGTGAATAGGAAAAACAAATACATATTTTCTTTTTTCTACTTATTTGTTGATAAGATAAAAGGCTGAAAAATGAATCAATACCAGGTAACAACATTTGAAATTAAGCTTAATTTATTTTTAAGTGCGATTTATTATACAGAGCTCAAGAAAAATCATACTAGCAGAATATTCTGGATTTTCTGAATGGCTACATCCAGCTGGATCGCTATATTCTTCAGCATTATTCTTTTCTATCTACTGGATAGTATCAACTGTAAACTTTTTCAATTTTTTAGAGAAAAAGATTACGAGAAATAAATATGAATTAATTTTTGAAACATTAATTTGTTTGTCAGTTTTTGCCGATCACATTACTAGAAAGTTGCTTCTTACAATTGCAAAATTCCTGTTTTTCTTAGTTTTCTTTTCCTGTTTCTTGTGGCTCAATTGTTATTTTTTATTTTTTTTTATTAATTGTTCCTATGATGGAACAAATCTAGCTTACAGCCACATCGCAATAATAAAAAAGTAATCTCATTTTAAGCAAATAAATATAAAGTAAAAAATTGGTGGCAACCCTTAGTTTCGGAGTTACGGACCCTATTTTATGGCGGTATCATAGGAATGGTAAAAGTAATAACCAAATAAAATGAAATTGATGAAAAATTTAAACAAATACCTATCATAACAAAAATTTTTATTCAGAATCACAAGATTCTTCGTCAAGCTCAGCTAAATTTTTAATTACTTCTAAATTATTATGTGAATTCAGGTTATTATATATTTTAACGGCTTCGCTTACTAAAGATTTCCTCCAAAGATGGCCTGCGGCCGTGCCCAAGGATTTTCTTCTCTATGGTATGACCAGCACCTGCTTAGCTTACTAAAGATTCTCTGCATAGCCCGGCGCAGAATAAAAATAATTTTTTTTTGAGCTCAATTGTTATTTGTTTATTTTTTCCAATAATTTGATTTTGATGGGATAGTATTTTTAATTACATTAATTTCAATTTATCATTCTCATATTACCTGATTCCAACATAAAATAGTCGATAGGTATATTCAATGTACCTATAGTATATTAAAACTTTAGGGGTCCGTAACTCCGAAACTAAGGGTCGACACAATTTTTTGGTTAAAAATGCATTTTACACACACTAGGTTTTATTAAGCAGTGGCCGTAAACTAGATTTAGGCCTGTTTTAAATATGTACAATAAATTTGTAAACTTGTGTGAAACACTGTGCATATAACATATAGGTATTAACAGAATATAGTACACACTTTCATATATTAGTGAAAAAATTAAATTTCCACTTGCAGTATACAAACATACATACGTGCTTACCTCTACCACATTTAGTATATGAAAATAACTATGTTCTGGTTGTACCGCTTTTGTTAAACTCATCCATTTAGTTTGTTGCTTCATGACTTGTTGTATGTCTTGGTACGTTGTGCTGACGTTGCCAATGCATTTTGGGCAAATATGTTGTGGCAGCGGATCATCTTTGTACAGCTTTTCAATATAAATTTATAAAAATAATTAATATCCAGTACTTATAGTGCTGTATAAAACAACCTACCACCAATGGGTATACAGTTAAAATTTTCGTTAACAAATCCTCACTTCTAGAGGAAATGGGTTTGCTGGCGAAAATGTCAATATTTTCTTTACTATCACTGCCGCAAAGACGGCAGGTTTTTATTTCCCGAAATTGCTCAATATATGGATTAATAATTTCCATTTTGATTGTGCAGTAACTACTTTATTCTTAGATTTCTAAAAAAAATTTTTATGCGGTGTTTTTTTCTCTTGTTTATGTGCAAAAAAAAATTGTTGGTGTACAGCGATAACAGCTGTTAGCTGCCAGACTTCTATGCCGCAATGCGTAAGTTGAAGCGTCGTTAAGAAAAATAAGTTGCTGACTTAGAAAAAAAAAAAAAAAAAATAAAACCGTTAAAGTAAAAATGAAAGGAAAATACGGATGTTAGTTACACTTTAGTTACATTGGCTTTTATCGTTCATTAACTAAAACTTGATTGATTGTTGTGAAAATTAATTGCATTTGAAAAGTAATACAAAGTTAGTTTTTCATTTCAATATTGTTTTACTTTAAATATTGTTTTACTTATTTAGAAAATATTGTTAAATATTCCTGTCTTCTATAAAAATTAATATAGCAGACAAGAATATTTTATTTATTAATTTCTGGTTGGAATTTATAATAAGAACTTACACAGAATATTTATTTTTTATTTTCAGAATTTACCCAAACTGGAAGTTTTGGATATGGCATTTAATAATTTACCTAATTTTAATTTTGATTATTTTGATCAGGTATGATATTATTAAATAACTCTAAAAATTGTCCATAACGATATTAATATCGTCCATGTTTAAAACTTAAATTTGTAATTTTTAATCGCAAATTAAAAATAAAAAATAAAAATTTTCCAAATAATTCATAAAGTGAGAATCGAAATTTTTCAAAGTTTGGAATATTAAAATTTTTCCAAATTATTCATCAAGTGTGATTGAATTCTCGGATGTCAATTTTTTCCGATTATGCCAAAATTAACCATATCGCCTGTGATAATCGTTTGAAACCTTTTATTATTCAATTTGTAAATGTCTGAACTCGATGAAAAAGGCTGCAACAAATTAAACAATATGTTTTTAAATTCTAAACTATTTGCATGAAAAATGCATTTACAGATTTTAAATAAAAAAAGTTTAATTTTAAATTAAAAATGTTTAATGTAAAATAAATATAAATAAAAATTTATTTTTTTTTTCTTCTAAAAGACTTTAGCAATTCAACAATTTTAACACAAGTTTAACGAAGTTTATAAGTCTTATAAGCTTTTTATAATTTTCCTAAAATATTGGTCAGCGGTTCTTGTACTTTATTTAAAAATAAGTATGTACATAGATTTTTTATATGGAGAAACTTATTTTGAAGCGAAAATTAAACTATTTTTATGTTTTTCTTTTTGAAGACTAAATCATTTTTTTCAAATTTAAAGTCTTTCTTTTTGAATTTCAATATTTTGAGAAATTATCGGCAAAATACAAACTGGTCTCTTCTATTATAAATAAGCAAATATCAATTATTTACTTTATTATCTTTTGTAATAAAACGTAGGTGGGAACTTTATCAAATCTGAACGTAAACGTTAGCCATAATCAAATTAAAATGTTGATGCACAATTCATCGTGGAATGTCCGAGGAGATCACGGTAAATTACATTGTGAATTTTAAAAGATTTTTTCTAAAGAATATTTCCAACCTAGACTATCATTTTTCAGGATCAATGTATCATTCGAATATTAAAATTTTGGATCTGTCACACAACAATATTTCACTCATACATCCAGGCTATTTTAGATCTGCGGAAATGTCGTTGACTCATTTGCATTTGGGCTATAATTCATTAATGGTAAATAGAACAAAAATTAAGTTTTGTTTTAATTAATGTTCAAATTACTTGTCTTTAGAACGCTACACGAGATGTTTTTGGCAATATGAACCATTTGCAATGGTTGGATATTTCTCATAATCTTATACATGAGTTGGATTTTGATGCCTTTAAAAACACTAGAGATTTACAGGTTGTGTTATAACAATATTAGAAATAGAAGCGTTTAAAAATTATATTTACATTTTTTAATAATTTTGTATACTTGTTTTAAAGCTTATCTATTTATCATACAATTATTTGACCGATGTACCCCAAGAAGTTTTTAAGAGTATTAAAGCTTTAAGAGTTGCTGATTTTTCTCATAATCATTTAAGAGGTTTACCCGATAATTTGTTCTATAATGGTGGCATGGAAAAGTAAGTGTTTGATGGGGAATACACAAGTGTGTGTGATAACTAATTTTATATGACGCTTTTTAAAGGTTGGATGTCTCACATAACATGTTGCTTAAGATACCATCATCATCTTTGTCCAGTTTAGCGGCCTTGACATTGTGTGAATTGCATTTATCCAATAATTTCATTTCAACCATACACAGCATGGATTTATCTAACAAATTTAGAGTAAGTTGCTCATCTTTTTTTTATACATATTTAGTATGCCATGAATTTTACATATTAAAATTGAAGTGGTAAAGATGTAAAAAATAATTTCTATTGATATTGTTATAATGTTATATTTAATTGTCAGAGTATCGAAGTATAAATTAAAGGGTAGATAAGGGGCTTTCCAAGCTATGTATGTTAAATTGTGAATAGAATCTGACAAATCGGGTTGTGAATTCTACAAATGTATTAATGGCATACTAAATATTACATTGTTTTAAAATCAAATCCTAAAAACTCTCGTTTAAATACTATCTATCTTCTATTTTTTTATTTCCCCTAAACACTTTGTAACTTCGCTAACCTTAAAAATAATGTTATTATTACTTTCCACCTACCAATAAGCCACATAAATATCGGGTGAACTTTTTCATTTTTTTTTTCTATTACCACTCTTATCGTGAACATTTTCTAACTTTTATTTTCTAACTTTTATTAATTTTTATTTAATTTTTAATACACTACACAGTCTTTGCGTTATTTGGACATTTCCTATAATTACCTATTGCGCATTGACGATGCTGTCTTTGCAACAATGCCCAAATTGGCTGTTTTGGATTTATCGCACAATCGTGATTTAAAAGTTATGGATAAATCATTTATGGGCTTAGAAACAAGTTTAATTAAATTGGGCTTAGAAAATGTGTCTTTGAGTACAGTTCCAGAAATACGTTTAAAATATTTACGAGAATTTCGTTTGGGCTACAATGAATTGCCATCGATACCGCAGGAGTTGGCTCATAATATGTCGAATTTAAGAATGTTGGATTTATCAAATAATGACTTGACGAATGTACCACTGATGACACAGTCGCTGCCGCATTTAAGGTGAGTAAAATGATATTTAGTGCCTATTTGTTTCGTTTAATTTTTCAAACCACACCAAGAGGGAATCTGTAGTTTCTAAACGGGTAGTCGGCAAAATCTTCAATTACGGCTAAAAGGCTGCACCGATTTTATTGACATTTCAAACATATGGAAGATATCAAACCCCTCTTAGTAAGGGTAAAACGGGAAAATTTATGTTATTTTCGTTGTTTTTTATTTATGGCCAAGTTGTATTTTATTATGTTGATTACAAAGTGGAGAAAAAGCAGTGAAAGTGGAATATTTTCAATTCGGTTGCGCAATAGGTGGCGCTGTTTTAAATAATGACAAAATATGAATCACTTACTACCAAATAGCCAATTGAATAAAATTTGTATTTGATTTGTATTTTTACTTTGTGGAATTACATTGTTATTAAATTATTTTAAACACCTTTAACAAAGCTTTACAATAGCTCTTAAAATTTTATCCAGGAAAGGGTACGCTTTATATAAAGTAAATAAAAGTAAGAGTCTTAAAATTTGGTGTGGAGTACTTTCGAAGCAAAATCAAACAAAATATTGTCAGGACACACACAACGTGTGTAGGTACAGCTAGTTTGAAATATAGGAAATAGGAAACGTTCGAATCGCTTTTAGTGGATATTTACCATAGAATATTCTGTATTCAGAACCAATTTTAATGAAATTTGCTTGTTTCCTTTTTTCGTTGAAACTGCTACAATTTATTTCATTATTATTTCTTTGTGTACCCTTGATAGTTGACACTTGTTATCTTCGAAATTACTTATTAACAGTAATAAAGCAGATCGAGATAAAGCTGGATACAATAAAATAGTATCAAATTAAATGAAAAATAAAAAGACAATAGCTTCATGTATATGTAGTTGATCCTATCCTATATTAACTTTCTGCATGAACTATTCCATGCATGGAGCAGTTTCAGGCTGAAATTGTATGCATTTTATACTCGTGCATTTGAACCTGCCAAAATGCTAAAACAATTATATCCCTACCACTAGCTGGAGTTTTGGTTGTAATATGCCCTTCAAAACATAGTTCAGAATGAATAAAGTTAAAGATCTCTTCAAAAAATCTTAAACGCCTTAACAATCTAAAGTGGGGTTGTATTAAATTATAATTGGATTAAAATATTACGCAGCAGCAATCCCTTCGACCCGTATTTGATTTCTAATACGAATAGAGATACATTGTTCTTCACAGCCAGAAAATGATAGTTATATTTACTTATTCCTTTTGAAGCTTATTTAGTCCAGCTCGATGCATTTAGTCCAGAAACTTTGATTTTATATCTCTTCTTTAAATAAAAAAAAATTCCAAAATCATACTAATTATGAAATAATTCAAACTCATTACCTTAAAATTTTTCCTGTGCACAAAAAATAATACATATATCCAATGATTTTTTTCATCAATATTATGAATCGTACATGACTTTTTTGCTTTAGGTGATGAACATCGTAATAACAAATTTGAATTATACCTAATGCGTTTTTAAAAATATTTTGCTAAAATATATGAATAAATATTAGAAGAGTATTCATAAACTATTTGTTACACAAATAATTCAAATCTTATCTTAATAAACTGAAAATTGCCTTGTATCAATGTGATTTTGTAGCAGACTTGGGGGTTGTCAATTACAGTTTATAGTTAATTACACAAGCAATTACGCAATTATATGTAATGTGTAATTAATTAATTCTACTTACATCTACTTGTAATTTAAGGCTCAAGTTCGAACTCACCACCCCCACTATATTCATGCCAATTTTTAATAAAATTATACTACATTTTTAAAAACTAAATTTTTTCCCAATCTCGTTGTGCGACCTTCTATTGAATTGGACTCCAAAACCTGTATTGAAAGTGGCCTTTAGAAATTAAAATAAGAACAATTTAATGTTATCTTTGTGGTGGTGTCGAGAGAGAACTTTCTTGTATTAAAAAAGAATACCATATTCTTTAATAATTATCTTTGGTTCGTAAAAAGATAGAGGAAACTTGTAAATAATGTACTTTAATCCGAAAATTCGTGCAAGTGGTGAAAAATATGTATTTCCCATTCGTTTTTTTTCTATACTTAAGCAATAGCAAGCAAGTCACTTTTGGTAGATTTTCTCTGTTGTTTTTACTATTAGAAAACACTAGCATTAATAAATATTTTTTAAATTTTCTTGTTTAAAACCAATCATAAGCAGTTTCTTTTATATATATATATATAAAAAATAAACGATATAAAACTCATGTGCATTCATTTTTATTTATTTCTTTGGAGAGAGAAATTAAGAATTTCCACATTACTTTAAAATCGTAAAATTTATTGTTCTTTTTTCAGAAAACTTATGTTATCTGGTAATCCCATAACGTCCCTTAACAACAACAGTTTTGATGGTGTCAATGAAGATCTTGAAATGTTAGACATTTCCAATTTCCGCCTACACTACTTTGAATACGGCTGTTTAGATGCTTTGCCACACATACGTTCACTTAAACTAACAGCTTATTCACATCTGGAACATTTTAATATACCACATCTGCTGCGTCATCATCATAATATACGTGAATTATGGATTGAAGCACCACAACCTTTTACACGAATTTTGAAAAAGGGTTCAGGGGCAACACAAGAAATGCAAACCGTACAAATGGGTATGCCAACTGATTTGGGACGAGAAATGGAGGGTCATCTACCACTGAAGCTAACGAACATAACATTTAGTGGACCGCAATTTTCAAATCTAAATGAAAATATTCTAAAAGTTTGTGTTCGCTTTTAGCTTAATAACATGTGAAATATATGTTTTTATTATTGTGATAACGATATTTTTTTTTAGGGCATGCAGTCACCCTACCTGTATATTCAACTCTTCAATACTTCAATACCTGAAATACCTAAGAATTTCTTTAAAAACATGGGACGTGTACGTAATATATCATTGGACATACGCTACAATAATCGTATGTTGAAGAAGATTCCAAATCCTAACACAGGCTCAGTGCCTTATTTGCCCAACAGTGTTTTCCTAACGGAATTGAAAATGTCGAATTCGGATTTGAATTGTGATTGCGATTTAGGGTGAGTAGCAGTGAGGAATAATCGTTTATTATTGCGTAAAGAACTTTTTGTAAACTTGCTCTCTCTTTGTTTTTTTTTCATTTTTATTAAATATAAAATCTTACGAACTTCTTTACAGCTGGGTAGAGTTTTGGCAACGAAAACGACGACAATACATTTGCTCCTCACAAACTTGGACCGACACAGTGTTTCGTACATTTATGAATTCTCCCTGTCAAGTGTATAGTCGTTATATGTGCGATGATCATGATGATGACTTGCGTGAAACACGTTGTGGTAACAAAGGTGGACAACAGCTAATGGAGGCAAGTTCTGTATACTGTTCGGTATATTACTCTTTTTAATTAATATTTGATATTTGTTGCTATAATTTTACAGTCTTTAAAATCTGACTTGGAATGCGGTTGGGATAATGCCAATTGTCGAGAAGCATTCATAATACTTGTATTTTCCCTGGTCGGTCTATTATTTTGGATGTGACTGTTATATTTTATTTTTCAAACATCGTCAGAATTTTACGATATTTTAGAAAAGGTCTATGGCGATCAAGTACTTTAAGATTTAATAATAAATTTAAGAAAAGTTTTTATTAAAAAGAAAGTAGTAGTATTGGTAGTGAACAGCAATGTTTGTAGTTTACGAAAAAATGGAAAAAAAAAATTAAAAAGCGTTGTTACTTATAAAAAATTGCGAACGAATGTTAGTAGGACCTAAAAATTCTCTTCATGATGTTTGGAAAATATATTCGGGCCATTTTCCAAATTGGATTAAACAATACGCTGTTTAGTTCTTGTTTGTATGTATGCGTACACACACATACTTACTTTGCTATGATCACTGTCTTTTTCACTGTTTTAGATTAAATTTTGAACTGAAAACAAGTCTTAAGTACATATGTATATCATTATCTAAGTCACTATTTTAATTTATTTATTATTTGTATTCTTACAAAATATCTCTATTGTCTATTTAATAACATCTGATAACTTTGTATAATCGGCACTAACCTCAAATACATACATATGCAACGCTTTTATTAATTTTTGGAAATGTGTTTTATTTCTCTTTTAAAGTAATTTAATACATACATATAAACATTGGTTATGAGATAAATATTACAAAAATATTAAATAATTTCTCTATCAGAAATGTATGTAAGTAGTATGGCTATACAAGAACAACTATTTGGCAAAAATTTTTTAAAATCACTGAAAACAAAATAACACTTAGTTAAATCGTTATTCATATAAAGTGTTCTTGGAAAGTCTGTAAATAATAAAATAGCGAAAAAAGAATGAAATAAATATATAACTTATTATACAGTGGCGATTTATAAACAAAGCTGAAGATTGTGTTAACTAACATTTACATGTATGTACATATGTAGAGGAAAGGAAATATGCCCAGTGGCGTAGCTAGGATCTATCGCCACTAAATACAGGCAAAGTAGTTAGCCCGTTTATTCTGTTTTCACTTGCGGCTACTGATGTGTTTATATACATTAAACAATTTAATTAATTTTAATCAAATTTCATACAAAAAACAAGTATTAATATTTTTTTTTTTATATATGAAGTTTGACTTTTGTTAAGACATGTTAATGACTAATGGAGACGATAGGCAATGACTAATGTAGACGGGGGTTTACAATAGACAGAAACAGGGCAGACATTTTTTGAAATCTCTTTTTCTCCGTTTTAAACCTTTGGACATAAATAACAGACAGATTTTTGCACATTCTATTTTCGGAATTATTTACTTTACATGTGTGTGTGTGTGTGCGTGTGTGTTTGAAAATCTGTGGTATATGTATGTAGTTTGTTGAGAAATGTTAAGCAAGTAGACGCCGAATTGAGATATATAATGTGATGCAATACAGAAAAAAAGCGAAAACCAGAAAAGAGAAACGAAAAAATGTTCAGTACGATAGTCATGAAATACACACTCTACCTCTTCAACCCCTTGCCTACAAATCTCGTCTGTCTGCCCTGTTTTTGTCTATTGTAAAAGGGGACTTACGTTAATAGTAGTGGCAACTTTAAAAATCAAAAAAACATGGCAACAAAGAAAATTGAAAAAATTACATACAGGTAAGAAATTAGGCAAAAATTAGACACAAGCGAAAATACGGCAACTTCAATAAAATGTAAGATAACCTGTCCAATAACATCCTACCTTAAACCCCCGTCTTCATTTGCTATCAACATGTCTAAACAAAAGTGAAACTTCATATAAATAAATCAGTCAAGTGCGAGTTAGTCTCACACACGTAGGGTTCCGTACTATGTTTAGTACGCCTTTAAAAATTCAAGTTCTTAATTTTTTCATGTCTGATGGAGCACCCTTTATTTGTAAAATCAAAGTCATATTCGCGAAAATTGCAACGCTATTGGAGCACCCTTTAAATTTTAGGAATTATTGTTATAACGGCCATGGTAATACACTTTCTATAAAAATATCAGGCCTACATATTGCGGTTCAAAAAACAAGGTAATATACGTGAAAAACATGTCACTGATGGATCACCCTTTAGTAATTAGTTATTGTTACAGCGGCCGAAGTACAACATCTACTGTAAACAATTCAAGAGTCGATCTATTACGGTTCAAAAAATAAGGCTATTTAAGTAAAAATCATGTCTCTGTCGGAACACCCTTTAATTTTGTTATTTGTTATAACGGGCATAGAAATTCTTCTTCTATGAATACATCAAGAGTTTACCTATTACGATTAAAAAAGGAAGTTACTATACGTGAAAAAAATGTCATTGTCGGACACCCTTTAATTTTTAGTAATTGTCATATCGGCCGTGGCAACATATGTCTTGTACAACATTTTAAGAGTCTACCTATTACGGTTCAAGAAATAAGGAGTTATACATGAGAATCACGTCACTGTCGGAACACCCTTTAATTTTTATTATTTGTTATAGTTTCCATAGTAATAAACCTTCTGTAAAAACTTCAAGAGCGTACTTATTATAGTTTAAATCTTTGGCCATATACACGCGAAGCACGTCACTCTCGGAACACCCTTTAATTTTAAGGTTTAATTTTATGTACTTGTTTAGAAAGCGAACATAGGTTAATTACTGTCTGCCAATATTAAGTGGTTGCCTCCTATAGCTCAATAAATAAAGACATAAAGGCAAATAACACCTCACTTTCGAAACACCCGATAAGTTTTACTATTTATTGCTATAGTGGCCACAGTTATACACCTTCTGAGAAAATTTCAAGAGTCTACCTGTTATGGTTCAAAACTTAGGCCTTATACATGCAAATAACACCACTATCGGAACACCCTTTAATTTTTAGGTTTATTTTTTTAGACTTGTTTATAAAGCGAACTAAGTTTTAATTACTGTTTGTAAATTTTAAGTGTATGCCTCCTACAGTTCAAGAAATAATCACACATTCGTGAATAACACCTCTCTATCGGAACACCCTATAAGTTTTAATATTTGTTGCTATAGCGGCCACAGTTATACACCTTCTGTGATAATTTCAAGAGTACCTATTATGGTTCAAAACTTATGCCTTATACATGCAAATCACACCACTATCGGAACACCCTTTAATTTTTAGGTTTATTTTTTATACTTGTTTATATAGCGAACTAAGTTTTAATTACTGATTTTAAATCTTGAGTCTATGCCTCCTACAGTTCAAGAAATAAACACATATTCGTGAATAACACCTCTCTATCGGAACACCCTATAAGTTTTAGTATTTGTTGCTATAGCGGTAGCAGCTATACATCATCTGTAAAAAAGAGTCTATTACGGTTCCAGAGATAAAAGGCGCTGACAGACGGCCAGACGGACAGACATTGTAGCGATAGGTTGTCGTTTTTACCCTTTGGGTACGGAGCCCTAAAAAACCAGTATTAAAAATAATGTTTTTTTTCATATGAAATTTGACTTTTGTTAAGACATATTAATGACTAATGGAGACGGAGGGTAAGGCACATTATAATTTGCCAATAGCTAAAGTTAGGATTTTATCGGAGAGATATGTAAGTAGTTTTTCGTTATTACAAGTAAGCTAAAAATAAATTTAACTATCAGGTACATTTTAGGCAAGTTATAGTAACGATCATTACACTCGTTATTATAACGAAAAGCTACTTATCTCTCCAATAAAATCCTAACCTTAGCTATTTATTATATAATGGCCCTGAGTCATTGATAAGTTATTAAAACTGTCCTTAAACATACATACATATAGGGACGTAAAGCTATAAGAAAGCCTATTCAATTTTTGGTGAGTGAATTAAATACAATTGTTGGGCGGTGTATAGGTTATTCTGGTTGAGCATCTGGTGAACTTTATTAGTGCATTCAGCTATAACATCTAAATTTGGAATGGTTTCCGTACGATTTCTTCAACTTCACGTTTATGAACTTTTCCTATTCCGGTTGCAGATGTAGGTGCCTCTACGCGTCCACAGTACTCAAGCTGTTGAAAAAATAAAAAATTAAAAAAACAATATTATATAGGACTTTACAGTGTGATGACTGACAGTTTCAAAAAATAAATTAAAACAAACGTTACACTAAGGTTAAATAAACCAATATATTATTTGGTTTTTGAGGTTTTGTCCTTAAGTATTAAGAAATATTGTTGTTTTAGATCCCCATAAATAATACATTTAAATAAAGTCGACTTAAGCTATTTTTTTGACACAGTTTTAATTTTTTCTATTGTGTGTCAAGCACACACAAACACGACTATAGCTGTCAAAGCCAAACTGAAAGTGTGAAATAACTGAAAATGTATGCATATACATAAATGTGTAGACATGTGTGTTTTGGATAACAGCAAAAGAAGATAGAAAATCGAATGTGTGTAGCCCGCGAAATTTGATAAATCTCTTTATATTTTTAAGAAATTTTAAACATTTGTGCGCTTTTGATAAAACATCATAAGTCGAGATAGTTTGTATTATTCATTGAAGTACATTTTTAATAAGATAAAATACAATTTTAAAAATTTGCGAGAAAGATTGATAAATATTACGAAAGACTAAAACACAAAACGATTTTTTAAATTAGACTTTCTCTGCTAACATAAACAGCGCAATCTATTACGTCCAGCTGGGCCTTAGTTTTGAAAACAGACATATTCGGGTATGTTCTGTAATCCGAATCCGAATGAAATTTTAAATTGCCATAACTTTTAAATCTTACATTTTGATATTATTTTTTATACATTTGATTAAAGACCATTCGCATAACTTCCTTGATTGCTAATGTTTTAAAATAATAGGAGTAACTAAGTTATATTTTTCTTTAAATATTTATTCGATTTCAGTTTCACTCGGTTTCGGATTACAGAAAATACCTGATTCTTTTTAGGGGCTATTAGACGATCAAATGCGGCCTGTCAGTACGGCCTGATGAGAGAGAGATTTATTTGCTATTACACGATAAGGCCAAGTTTGAAAACATCATTATACAAGCAAAAACTGAATAATAAAGATCTTATTTATGATGGCGCGTGTATTAGATTCTGTTTTGATAATTGATGAATTATTCGAAGAAGACAGTCAAAAGAAAAAACGAAACGAATTTGACAAAAGAATTAATAAGAGAACTGGAAACATCGGCGCCTCATGACTATAAAAAATGTAAAAATATGAATTCTACAGTTTACAATGGAAAAATACAAATTTTGGTTTAAATCGATCTTAATTATTGGAACAGGTAATAATGTTGGAAGCTGTCCTGAGGCCAAGGACAACATTTCACCAATTTCATAATGGAATTTTCCTTTATAATAATTGAAAATATAAATAATATTTAAATATACATAAATAATATTTTTGCTAACTCGTCTACTTGGCATTTTTTGGCAACGAATTTTTCCATATGTATATTTTTTTCTTGTGTGTCAGTTATTATTTATTGTATCTTCAATATATTTGAACTCATAAGAGCCAGTGCTTGACAAAAATAATGTTTGTTACATGGTTGGTACAATCATTTGTATTAATGAGTACTAAAACTAATACTTTTGACATACATATGTACATAGGTACTTATGTACATATGTATTTTTAAGTGAAATTTATTTATAACTCACAAGCCCTTTGGCCAAATAAAATACCTGTTTTCCCACAAGATTTTCAAAACGTGGCCTTACAAAATTCCAAGCACCCATGTTGCGATGTTCCTCTTGAGACCAAACGAACTCTAATCAATGAAAATGAAAACGATAAAAAAGTAAAGTGAAAATCATATTTGCGACGTACTTGCAGCATTTTTATATTTAGCAATTGTTTGTTGTAATTCATAAGTAGGGAATGGGCATAATGACTCTAAGCGAATTATGGCAGTATCTTGAGCATTTCGAGCCAGTCTTTCATCAGCCAAATTGTAATAATGTTTTCCAGAACATAGAATGACTCGTTTAACTGCGTCCTGATGAACGCTGTTGTCATCCAAAACATTAAGATAATAAGTGCCAGGTGCAAAGTCTGTATGTAATGAGGTGGCAGCTGACAAACGTAGTAAAACCTTGGGTGCCACCACAATTAAAGGTTTGCGGAAATTACGTATTTGCTGGCGACGTAAGACATGGAAATATTGGGCAGGTGTTGTAGGATTTACAATTTGTACATTAACATTATCGCTATCGACGGCGCTCTCTTTAGAATCACATAACTGCAAGAAACGTTCAATGCGGCAAGAACTATGTTCTGAGGCAGCACCGTCGTAACCGTGAGGTAATAACAAAACTAATCCATTTGAATCCATCCATTTCGCTGAAATATTTCAATTAATTTAATTAAGTCTATTTAATAAACTTAAAGGACTTTCCAAATAATAGTTTAAACCATACTTTCTCCAGAGATTATAAAATTATCAATGATTATTTGCGCTCCATTTGCAAAATCCCCAAATTGTGCTTCCCATATTACTAAGTTATTTGGATTATCTATAGCCATACCATATTCAAAAGCTAGTACAGCCTCTTCGGACAATATACTATGAGCTACTTCCAATTTACCATCATGGCCACCTTTAAGGTCATTTAATGGTATAAACATTTCATTTGTTTTCTGATCAACCAACATAACATGGCGATGTGAGAAAGTGCCACGTCCAATATCTTCACCACTTAAACGCACATTATAGCCTTGATACATTAAACTGCCAACTGCTAGAGCTTCTGCTGTTGACCAATCAATTTTTTCACCAGCATTTAATTTTTTAATTCTGCCTTCAATATGGGTTTTTTCCAAATGTGGGTGAATATTCTGTATCAGCATAAGAAAATACAAAATTAAATTTTTGATCAATTTGAACACATTATGGACATTTCTTTCTTATGGTTTCATTATTTTTATAGTCATATATTTTTTTCTTTTCTTTTATACACTTACGAAGCCTTCAGGATATTTTACACTTTGCTGTCCAATATAATTTAGTAAACCATAATCAAGGCCAGTATCCCAGTAGGTTATATTGTCTGATGCCATAGTAATGTGTTGCCATTGTTTTTGGAAGTATGATGGTTCAGGTTTATATTGGGGCGCCAATAAAAGTTCTTCGTTAAGGTAACCCATATAATCGTTGTGTATTTTTTCAGCCTCTTCGGAAGAGAGTAAAGATTGGTCATTAAGTTTTTCTGCATATAAATCGGGAACGGTTCTAACATAAAGAAATGAGTAAAATAAAATAGATAATTTTATGATTTCTTTTAAAATTTTGATAATAAGAACAAATTATAAATGCAATATGAGAGCTAAAATAAAGAAAAAGATCTTATCAGTCGCTTACGGGTTGAATAATAAAAAAATTAAACGTTACCCATAATTTTCTAAAGTAATTTCTTTTTTTTTATGCAATTAACACGGGTTTGAAAAATTATCTACATATCATTTATTATTAGCAGTATTCAATGTTTGATGCAAATTGTCTTGCGAAAATGCAAATGCATTATATAATTAAAATTTAACAACAAAGGTATTTTGTTGTTGGATTTTCACAAAAAGCTATGATATTATGCACTATCACATTTGTAAGACCACTTGTATCGAACTCTGAACTCCACTATTGTTCATTTACTTTGTATTGTGCTTAAAAAAAAAACATCAAAAATGTATTGAACGTTCCATTGAAAAATTTAGTACTACTATTTGGCTTTGAATTTATGGACGATAAAAAGAATTTAACATCGGCGAAAAAGCCGACGATATATAAAGAAAAGCTAATACTCCAGAAAGCTATATTACTTTTTTGGGGATTAATGGATAAAAGACTTGAACTAGGTTATAGATAACGCCAGCTTGTACAATTATATTGGGACATTAAGGAAGTAGTTTTTAAGTACACATTTCAGACACAGCCAGACGACAGACAGGAAAAATTCTAAAATTGATGTTTTGTATTCCATTTTGATTACCATCTGAAGCAACAGAACAATGTAATGTTCAGATACGGTCCTGTTACAGTTTTATAAATAAAATAAAATTCTGTTTAATGAAGCTAAATTTATTGATTATGACTAGGAATGCATCCGATATCGATATATTGGATATGCTTTGGGTTTTTGATATATCGGTATCGGCGATATTTTTATTGTCGATACAACGATAATTTAACAATTTCCAAATATTACTTTACATTAAGATTACAGGCGTTGCTACAACGAGTTGTAGTACAAGTGTGTAGCACGTTTGTGTACTGAAGAGTAGAAAATGTCATAAAAAAATTAAATGAAAATGACGCCATTCCGGTAGACAACAGTCTTTAAAAATTATTAGAAAACATGTGGAGTTGCTTGATGTTAATCTCGAAACTATTGCAGAGGGGGTTACCGCTACACACCGTTCAAGATCTAAAAAGCTTTCGAATAGCAAGTTTTTGAAGTGAAAACTTCACGTTGAGTACTTTTTGGTTAAAGAAAAATTATTGGACTGAAAAACCGTAAACATCGTTTCTTTACATATGTATGCTCGTTTTGGTTGAAGAAAAATGATTAAACTCGCTTCACCGTCAGCATCGTCACCGAGCATTGATTTCTATACATTGGTCAGCTCGTTTTAGTTGAAGAAAAATGATTGAACTCGCATCATCGTCAACTATCATTGGTTTCTATACATTGGTCTGCGCGATATATATATACATATATACATATACATACATTCATACATATACATATATATATATATATATGTATTGTTACGAAAGAATAATTTATTCATTATAGGCTCTGAACAACAATACTCTCGAACAACAACAACATTAATGGTTTGTTTTCTTACAATGATGAAAGAAAGAAACAAACAATAAAGAGCATCGCTAGTCATTTAGTTGTTGTTGTCGATTAACCTAGCAACGCCTTACACAAACATTCCCATATACGCATATACACACACACATTAAATAAACACTCTTCTGTTAAATACACAGCCACATACATAAATACATACAAGCGTAAACAAATAAACAGCCCCACAAACAGGTATAAAGAAATAAACAACCACACAAACAGAAAACAAGAGCAATAACAATCGAACCTGCCAGATCTGTCTGGAATAGAACATTCTGGTGCTTTTAAATCACCTATATAAGCGAATCATGCTGGCGAGTAGTATGGCAGTATTAATTTAAAAGTCAAAGAGTTCAGTTGTCGAATTTAAACACAATTTTGCTGTTGATGGTTTGTGTCAGTTTGTAAAACTTATTGAAAATGTAAGTATTTGTGAAGTTTTTATTTTAATTTCATGCAGTTCTAAGGTTTTAAGTACCGTCGTAGTCATTTTTAATAATAATTATTTCAATTTTTCGTTTATAAATTAGTAAAACAATATTTATTTATAGTGCCAGCTGATAAACATGTACTAATCTAATCCTACATGGATTATTAATCCAATTGAGTAAAATTCACAGCAGCATTATTTTCATCGAATGTTCGCCATAATACTAAATGGAAATTCTTTCGATTAGCTCTTTCGACTACAGTGGAAGATCGAAAGTTGCTCATAATAGGCACCTAATAATTCTGTGAAAATTTAAATGATATTTTTGCTTTGTATTTCATAAAAAATCTTGGGAAAAGGTAATCACAAGTAACTTTTTCACTTCTATTGGCAGTCCCGACTACCCTCCTTTTTTTTAAATACTACAGAGCCCAAGGAAAAAGTCCATTCTTAGCTTTAATTCCTCTAAAGAAGAAGTCGAGAGATACCTGAAGTCGCCGAATATATCAAGGTCCGCTTGTTTTCCTACGCAGTGCTGCTGATTTGCAACATTTATTATTTCACAAGGAAATTTTGACATTTAAAATGTGGTGTCTACTTCGCGATTTGAAAGAATTCTACTATTTTATTGCTTTTAAATATACCACATTGTTTTACAAAATTTTCCACAAAAAGTTTTACTAAAAATTCCACAGGAAATAATCCCCATTTGCTTTATTTTAGAGCTTTGATAAAATGTTTCCAGAAACATTGTTTTTCACAGTCAAAACAGAGTACTACTTCTGCAACATTTTTTCATGACTTTTTCATACAAAGTTTTTATGTATGTAGTTTGACAGCATTAGGCATAAAAAACTCAACATAGTACCAAGCTTAATACTAAAATATAAAACAAAATATTGTGTGTATTTATTTCACCTCCAATTTAAAGTCACAAGGCTCATCGGTATCGTTTTCGATATCACCGAGATTTTTCTTTTAGTACAGGTATCGTATTGCAACTATTTTTAAATATAAAAATCTCTTATGGCAGTAAAAGAAAATAATAGTCATAATCTACTACAAATAGGTTTTCTGTTAACTGGAAGCTTGACGGCAAAAAAGTTGGCATCGGTTCTGGAATTATCATGGCTATCAAAAAACTTACAATAAAAAGTAAAATATTTAACTTAACAAATTAACAACTTACTTGCGGCTATTAACAATGACATACACCAAAGGATTTGTAAAAGTAGGATCGTCCAATTCATTGTGGCCCCACCGTCGAAAACAATTCATGTCAATAAAAATATCTTTGCGAAATTGACGCTGATATTCGAATGCTAATTTTGTTACTAATGCAACCATTTCAGGATCATCGCCATTAACATGGAAAACAGGTGCTTGAATAGTTTTAGCTAAATCAGAAGAATAATCCGTTGAACGACCTCTATCACCGGGAGTAGTAAAGCCAACTTGATTGTTAACAATCAAATGCATGCTGCCACCTATTTCGAAATGTGGCACATAGGCCATATTTAAACATTCCTGATTGATACCTTGACCGGCAAAAGCAGCATCGCCATGCAGTATGACATTTAGGACAGAGGAGGCAAATTCTTTTTCCTCTGTTTCACTAAAAGCACCATCTTTTAAAGTTTGTTGTTTAGAACGCGTTTTGCCCATGGCAACAGGGTTAGCAGCCTGTATTTCATTAAAAAGAAAATTTTAATCCATCTATGACAGCTTTGAGTTTTACAGTTTCTTTTCTGAACTTACCTCCAAGTGTGAGGGATTTCTCACCATACTTAATCGTATATTTTTACCCTCCAAATTTAAGTCTTCCGACGTATCTGAAGAAATACAAACAAAAGTATATTTTGCAATTATCCATTTTCAAATGTAAAATCTGCAATTGCAATCTGTATATTGCCTATTTTGTATGTCATAAAAATAAGAAAAAAAAAACACACTCACGAAAATGACTTATAACATCTGACATAGCTTGGCAATCATCTGGAAATTCTGATTCTCCACTTAGTTTACGAAATATTTTTGCTGGTCTCATATTAAATAAAATGGTTTGCAACTCCGTACGTCCACGATGTGACATTGCTACAACAATTTGTTTAAGATCATCTAAAAGAATAGAAAAAAATGACACTAATGTATTTATTTTGTACTCAGAAATTCAGAACGAAGAAAGAGATTTATGTACCTACACTCCCTGCTACATGAATAGGACCCCCAATTTTTCCAAAAGTTTTTATTTCTATTTAAAGGTAATTTAGTTGTTATTAAACAGTACACAAATTGGTTCAATATAAACTCTAGTTTGGTTTCTATAAAAAATTTTATAAATCAAGTAAAACCCCGCATAGTTTGCAATACAAATTTTAATTTTATTTAAATTTTAAGAAAATTTGTAGCCTTTTCCATAATGCATAAAGAATCCATCTTTAGGGTTCCGTACCCAAAGGGTTAAATCGTAACCTTATTGTTTTCACTAAAATGTCTGTCCGTTCGTCTGTCAGCACCTTTTATCTCTGTAACGGTAATAGGTAGACTCTTGAAAGGAGCCATACACTTAAAATTTACAAATAGTAATTAAAACTTAGTTCGCTATATAAGTATAAAAAAATAAACCTAAAAATTAAAGGGTGTTCCGATAGTGACATGAATTGCTTGTATATGGCCTAAGTTTTGAACCATAATCGTTAGACTCTTAAAATGTTTAAAAAAGGTGTATAACTGTGGCCGCTATAGCAAAAAATATTCAAACTTATAGGGTGTTCCGAAGGTGACGTGTAAGTTGCGTTTATGTCTTTATTTCTTGAGCTGTAAATTTGCAGAGAGTAGTTAAAGCTGTGCTTACTTTAAATAAATTAGTCAAGTGCGAGTTAGACTCACACACGTAGGGTTCCGTACTATGTTCAGTATAATTTAAAAATTCCAGTTGTTTATTTCTTTATGTCTTATGGGACACCCTTAGATTTTAAAATTAAAGTAATATTCGCGAAAATTGCATCATAATTGGAACATCCTTTAAGTTTTAGTATGTAATTGATTTTATAGCGGCCTTGGTTATACACTTTCTATTAAAATATCAGGAGCCCACCTATTGCGGTTAAAAAAATAAGGTAATATTCGTGAAAAACACGTCACTAATGGACACACTTCAATTTTAAATATTTGTTATAGCGGCATACACATAACATAACATAACACATCTACTGTAAACATTTCAAGAGAGTATCTATTACGGTTTATAAAATCATGTCACTGTCGGAACACCCTTTAATTTTATTATTCATTATAGTGGCCACGGCAACTTCCATTCTATAAATATATTAAGAGTCTACTTATTAAGATTAAAAAATAAGTCACTATAAGTGAAAAACATGTCACTGTCGGAACATAATTAAATTTTTAGTAATTGTCATATCGGCCGTGGCAACACATCTTCTGTACAAAATTTCAAGAGTCTACCTGTTACGGTTCAAGAAATAAGGCTTTATACATGCAAATCACGTCACTGGCGGAAAACCCTTTCATTTTTACTATTTGTTATAGTGGCCATAGTTATACACCTCCTGTAAAAATTTCAAGATTCCACCTATTCATTCAAAACTTAGGCTATATACATGCAAACCACGTCACTATTGAAACATAGTTTTAATTACTGTCTGCAAATTGTAACTGGTTGCCTCTTACAACTTAAAAAAAAATAACACGTCACTTTTGGAACACCCTACGTTTTAGAATTTTTTGCTATAGTGGCTGCAGTTAGACACTTTTGGTAAAATTTTCAAGAGTCTACCTTTTACAAAGCTTATCACTATCGTAACATCCTTTAATTTTTAGATTTATTTTTTCAGACTCGTTTATAAAGCGAACAAAGTTTTTATAACTGTTTGCAAATTTTTAGTGTATGCCTCCTACAGTTCAAGAAATAAACACATATTCGTAAATAACACCTCTCTATCGGAACACCCTATAAGTTTTAATATTTGTTGCTATAGCGGCCATAGTTATACACCTTTGGAAAAATTTTGAAGAGTCTACCTATTAAAATTTAGGCCTTATAACGAGTGATTTTTTAAGAGCTTGAGAACTTTTTTTTAAAAAAAAACGCATAAAATTTGCAATATCTCATCGGTTCTTTATTTGAAACGTTAGATTGGTCCATGACATTTACTTTTTGAAGATAATTTCATTTAAATGTTGACCGCGGCTGCGTCTTAGGTGGTCCATTCGGAAAGTCCAATTTTGGGCAACTTTTTCGAGCATTTCGGCCGGAATAGCCCGAATTTCTTCGGAAATGTTGTCTTCCAAAGCTGGAATAGTTGCTGGCTTATTTCTGTAGACTTTAGACTTGACGTAGCCCCACAAAAAATAGTCTAAAGGCGTCAAATCGCATGATCTTGGTGGCCAACTTACCGGTCCATTTCTTGAGATGAATTGTTCTCCGAAGTTTTCCCTCAAAATGGCTATAGAATCGCGAGCTGTGTGGCATGTAGCGCCATCTTGTTGAAACCACATGTCAACCAAGTTCAGTTGTTCCATTTTTGGCAACAAAAAGTTTGTTAGCATCGAACGATAGCGATCGCCATTCACCGTAACGTTGCGTCCAACAGCATCTTTGAAAAAATACGGTCCAATGATTCCACCAGCGTACAAACCACACCAAACAGTGCATTTTTCGGGATGCATGGGCAGTTCTTGAACGGCTTCTGGTTGCTCTTCACTCCAAATGCGGCAATTTTGCTTATTTACGTAGCCATTCAACCAGAAATGAGCCTCATCGCTGAACAAAATTTGTCGATTTCGAACATTTCGAACCGAACACTGATTTTGGTAATAAAATTCAATGATTTGCAAGCGTTGCTCGTTAGTAAGTCTATTCATGATGAAATGTCAAAGCATACTGAGCATCTTTCTCTTTGGCACCATGTCGGAAATCTCACGTGATCTGTCAAATACTAATGCATGAAAATCCTAACCTCAAAAAAATCACCTTATACATCCAAATCACGCCACTATCGGAACACCCTTTAATTTTTAGGTTTATTTTTCAGATTTGTTTATATAGCTAACTAATTTTAATTTAGTGCTTGCATATTTTTAGTGAATTCCTCTTACAGTTCAAGAAATAAGCACATATTCGTGAATAACACCTCTCTATCGGACCACCCTATAAGTTCTAGTATTTGTTGTTATAGCGGCCACCGCCTATACACTTTCTGTGAAAATTTCAAGCGCCTACCTATTATTGTTCAAAACTTAGGTCTTATATATGCAAATCACACTACTTTCGGAACACTCTTTAATTTGTAGGTTTATTTTTTTATACTTGTTTATATAGCGAACTAAGTTTTAATTACTGCTTACATATTTTTAGCGTATGCCTCCTACAGCTCAAGAAATGAACACATATTTGTGAATAACACCTCTCTATCGGAACACCCTATAAATTTTAATATTTGTTGCTACAGCGGTTACAGATATACCTTCTGTGAAAATTTCAAGATTCTACCTGTTATGGTTCAAAACTTAGGCATTATAAATATAACACCACTATCGGAACAGCCTTTAATTTTTAGGTTTAGACTTGTTTATAAAGCGAACTACGTTTTTATTACAGTTTGTAAATTTTTAGTGTATGCCTCCTACAGTTCAAGAAATAAACACATATTCGTGAATAACACCTCTCTATCAGAACACCCTATAAGTTTTCATTTTTGTTGTTATAGCGACCACCGCTATATACACCTTCTGTGAAAATTTCAAGAGTCTACCTATTATGGTTCAAAACTTATGCCTTATACATGCAAATCACACTACTATCGGAACACCCTTTAATTTTTAGTTTTATTCTTTTTATACTTGTTTATATAGTCAACTAAGTTTTAATTACTGTTTGTAAATTTCAAGTGTATCCTTCCTACAGTTCAAGAAATAAACACATTTTCGTGAATAACACCTTTCTATTGGAACACCCTATAAGTTTTAGTATTTGTTGCTATAGCGGCAATAGCTATACGTCATCTGTGACTCTTGAAGTATTTACAGGAGGCGTATTACTATGGCCACTATAACAAATAGTAAAAATTAAAGGGTGTGCCGACAGTGACGTGATTTGCATGAGAATAAGGCCTAATATTTTAACCATAATAGATAGACTCTTGAAATTTTCACAAATGGTGTATTACTATGACCCCTCTACTGTTTTTATATAAAATTTGAACCACAATAGGTAGACTCTTTCAAGGGTGTTCTGGCAGAGAGATGATTTGAACGTAAATAGCCTTATTTTTTGAACCGTAATAGGTAGACTCTTGAAATGTTTACAGTAGATGTTGTACTTCGGGCGCTGTAACAATTACTAATATCTTAAGGGTGTTCCATCAGTGACATGTTTTCCACGTATATTACCTTATTTTTTGAACCGCAATAGGTAGGCACCTGTTATTTTTATAGAAAGTGTATTACCATGGCCGCTATAACAATAATTACTAAAATTTAAAGGGTGTTCAAATAGTGATGCAATTTTTGCGAATATGGCTTTAATTTTAAAATTAAAGGGTGCGCCATAAGACATGAAGAAATTAACAATTTGAATGTTTAGAGTTATACTTAACAAATGTAGTACGGAACCCTACGTGTGAGAGTCTAACTCGCACTTGACTGATTTATTACAGATTGTTTCGAGAATTCAATTGGGAATAGAATTATACCATAATTTTTGTAATCAATCGAAATGGACCAAGTCACTTTTATGCTTTCAATAAGTTCTTCTTTGGTAGTATAATACTTTCCAGAAGCTTTCCTCAAATAATTTTAATGATGTCATTGTAGTGCTGGAATGTCTACTGTAAGCTTAGGGGGTCCTATTCATGTGGCAGGGAGTGTATAAAAAAGAACGTGGTTTTACCTGAATTGCACTTTCATTTCATTAAGTTTTTATATAGATAATTCAGTTTTTTTGAACTGATTAATGGTTAATGTCATAACCTTCAGCTTTAGTATGAAAATGAAAAGCTTAATTATAAATGCAGATATTAATTGCATCTACGAGTACATACTTATGCACGTACATATGTATGTCTATTTGTATTTATACTCATGTTTGGTGGAGTAATATCTAAAGTAATATCTAAAAGTAAATTAGCTGCCATTTTGTTACAAAAGGAAAAAAGTTGAAGAGGTATAAATTTCAAAACAAGAAGAACTTAGTCAGTTATATAAAACTTTTTTAAATATTATTTTATATTAAAAATAGAGTTGTTTTTATTTGTACTTTAGAAAAATAAATTCAAAAGTTAGTAAAAGGGTTTACGTTACCAACTTTTCTGTTTTACTATTATCGTTCATCTTCTTATCATTTTTATCTATTTATGTATACGAAACATTAATAAAAAAGAATATTGTAGAATTTTTTAAACCCAAAAATAATTTTCTTTGCATACATACATACACATATGTATCAGGGTAGTGTAGGTTGTACTATTTTTTATATAGACTCAACCAAGGCAAATTCATACCAGGTGGAGTCGATAGCCCAGCTGATTGTTTTTTGCGAATGTCTTGTCAAAAAACACATTGTTTCATATCTGCTAATCTAATGTCAAAGTTGTTGTTTTGTTATAGTTGTTGTACTACTGCTCACACCTGGTATGAATTCGCCTTGGACTCAACCTAAAAAGTACACCAATGACTCGTTTGGTACAATTGCAAATTGCAATAAGGCAAATTTGAGAGAAAAATATACAATTTTAAATTGAATAATGGCCCATTCAGGCTGCCACGAAATTAAGTAATTTCGAGCTGAAATTACGAACGAAATCTAAAGTGTTCATACTGGGCTTTTTGACATTTGAGTTAATTTCGCAAACAGCTGATCACGCTTAGTTGCATTTGTATAATTTAATTATTTTGCAAAAAGCTTTCGCACAACACTTTCGCATTGATTTAAAATATACACGAATATTAAAAACAACACTACAACAAAATTAATGTACAATTATGTATATATTTCCATTATTTCATTTGGCTTTTAAATTTTTTTCAAACAAAACGGACTTTCAAGGTTGTAAATCTGGTCATGGTTGCAATAAAAAGTAGCTTTTTATACAAAACCAGCGTTGTCTATCGTAATTTCAAGTTAATTTCGACGAAATTAAGTAGATGAGTTAATTTGGGCAATGGTAAAATGTATGCGAAATTACGTAATTTAAGTTGATTTCGGCCGAAATCACGAAATGACTTAATTTCGTGGCAGCCTGAACGGGCTATAATAAGGATTGTAATAAAATGATCTTTTATTTGTAGTATAATATGAAAAAAAGGTAACTTAAGAAGAAGAAGTAGATACAAAACTGAAATTTGTTGCTATACAATTACTTGCATACCTAGTACACCTAATTCTGGTTTTACGCAGTAGATACCTAATAACCTAATTTTGTTTTTACACAGTGGATACGTTCAACAAAAACGTGTAAAAAAACATGAAATACATCGAAAAAAAGAGGATTAGAGATTAGAAGGGTTGTGCCAAAAACGATACCTCCACTCGGAGACCCGTAGAGTCCATTAGCTAACGAAATCTAAAAGAAGAAAAAGTGGGACCGATATGCGCCCTGCCACCTATCACTTAGCCACTTGATTTCCTCGATGAAGCCAAAGACATCAAGTTTACACCGAGCGATATCGTAGAGCCCATCGATGAATCTTTCGCTATGGCATCTAATGGCGTTTTCTTCTCTGACAACAATGTTGCATATATTTTACACTTATTAAATTTTCGTGTTCTTTTCTACAAAAAATATCAGAGTGTGAATAGACATCATGTTGTTTTCTAAATATGTCGCACCAAAACCAGGTAAATATGCCACATTTTTTACACTTAACTTTTATTCAGGGTGAGATATTGCCCTTTTTTATAAATATTTTTTTTTATTGAAAACAAGAATTTTATTTTGAATTAAAATTTTTATGTGAATATTTTATTTTACTGACGTAGGCATAAATGTTAAATGTAGAAGCAGTTTGCTTTTGTGTTCTTTTGAAATCATAAAAAGGTCACACTTTTCAAGAGCTGGGTGATCCATAAAAAGTATTAAGGCAAAATATTTTTTCAGAAAAGAAAACGCCATAAGTCTGCTGCCTTGTAATACCGGCAGTAACACACAATATGCTCTGCAGTTTCCAACTCCTCTTCGTCCTCGCATATCCTAGAGTAGTCCGATGTACCGGTAACACATCCACTGGTTCTTTCTCTAATGGCCAGTAATTACACCTATCACAACTCTCAGAATTTTCCTGTCCAAACTTAGAACTAGCTTAGTTTTTGGAGCGCCAAGTCTTAATAAAGCCCAAATTAATTTGTACATTCGAGTATGTGCAATAATGTACTTTTTCTTCTAATAAAAAAAATTATCGATAATAATCGGATATCATACGCGATCGTTCGTGTTAGACTGGTTCAAAATCGGTAGCATCGAAATATTTACTCGAAATAATTTGTAAGTTATTATCACGTTCAAATTGTGAGGATCTCCCTGCTGTATCTTGAAAAAGATTAACATTTTCTCTTTCCGGCTAAATATTTATTAGAAAGTTGAAGACCCTCTAGAATTAAACTTGTGATTAATTGAACCGGTTCATCGCCATCACTGCTTTCTGAAGAATCAAAATGTATACATACGATTACATACTTAGAGTAACTGCGGGTATTGTGGACTATGCGTTTAATGTGCACCAGTGGCCTTTTTCAGAAACTACGTGCGGTATAGCAACACTGACTTGATGTACGATTTGTCGTTAAACAGCAAATAACATCGCATACGCTATTTTATACACTGCTGCCAAGGCGAATTCATACCAGGTGGAGGCGTTAGCCCAGCTGACTGTTTTTTGCTCTCCTTCTTTTGA
The DNA here is from genome assembly GCA_949628195.1 of Phasia obesa. NCBI lineage: Eukaryota > Metazoa > Arthropoda > Insecta > Diptera > Tachinidae > Phasia > Phasia obesa. Next base: position 39,410,680 of record OX451215.1, read on the forward strand.
TAATGTCTTGTCAAAAATACATGGTTTTAGATCTGCTAGTAGAATGTCAAAGTTGTTGTTTTTTTGTAATTGTTGTTGTATTGCTCACACCTAGTATGAATTCGCCTCGATTGTTGCTATGTCGGCATTTCAGTGTAGTGTTATTCGTTAACAAGTGTGCTCAACATTTTTGAGTTGCATTTTCAGATACTTTTTCGATAAGATATGTTACAGATTTAAATAGTGCACTTTAAGTTTATTTAATTAGTGAGTATTATTATTCATTCAGCTTTCAGCAAAAACAAAATTATTTTTGATTTAATTGGCATTTGTTTAAAGTGTACCACTATAGGTTATCTATTGTGGACCACTATAGGTTATCTATTGTGGACCACTGGTCCAAAACACCCGAAAGTAACTATGTGAACCTTATTTTAGATTTCTTTTCAAAAAATGTCTAAGTCAAGTCACAAGGTGCAGCCTCTGGACAAAACATTTATGAGTTTTTTTATGAAGTTTGTCTTTTGTTAAGAGATATTAATGTCTAATGGAGACGGAGGGTAAAGTTCAATAAATAAATACCCGTGTATTTATCTATTTATTTTTGAATGAATAAACAACTCTTTCCCAATAGAAAATACCAAACCAAAATAACCTTACCTTGTACGCTATTGCGCAGCAATTGCCAAAAGAATGCCAATAAACTTTCAGCACCCTCGCCACCGTAGCGCTTGACAGTGGGAAATTTGGTTGCCATAAAATTATCCCAGGCCTGTGACTTAATTAGTAATTCGGCAATCTGTCTGCGATTGCAGTTCGTTAGATATTGTTGTGACTGTGAATTAAGCTGTTCAAAATGAAATGCCAACCATTCTCGTTCCTCTAGATTCTGAAATGGAAATATAAAGGAAAAAATTATTACTATGCTACTTGAACAAGCTGCTGTTTTTGTTGTAATACTTTAAAAACGTTGAACTTTTTTTTTGCGTTATAATATAATATTTTTGGAAAATTTTTATTTAAATAAAGAATTCTGTTATTTTGAAAACAATATTCAATCTAAATATGACTGAAATCTAAAACATTGATAGATCCTTTTCAGAAGGTGTTTTGTAATTAGGATCTTAAAAAAAAGGGTGGAACCAAAAAATATTTTTTCAATTTCAATATGAAATAGTGATCAAAAGTTGCCATTTGACATTAAGCCAATTGTAAAATATGATAACGATTGGAGAAGGGGAAAAGGTGCCGCGGAACCAAATGTATTGCAATTTAGTAAATTTCAAAACAATTCGAACTGCAAAAACTGTATTATAGAAATAAAAGGACCATTTTTATTACATTAAATAAGTTTTAGTTAAAGAAAAATCATTACAATATCATACCTACTACAACAAAGAAAAAAAGTAAATTAAAAAAAAAACTTTTTTCATGTATTAAAATAAGAAAATTAAAGGTTATAAATTGACGATAAATAAATTAATTTTAAAGTTTAAAATTGTTCTCCTACAAAACTTTAAAATCAGACTTAAGCATGAACGAACGATGAATTTTACGTTCCGAATATTCTTCGAAAAAAAAAAAAATAAAATTCATTAGTGTTTATAAAAATGCACACAATCACTGCGTCGACGAAATTCGTCGTGCGTAACGAATTCTGCGATAGATTTATTTATATTTCATATACCGACGAACGACGACAAAATTTTCTTTTAAAATGTTTAAGTATTTTAGTAAACAAAGTTACTTTTATTTAAAGAATTGTTTTTTATTTATAGCATACAATTCAAAGAAAAATTTATTTTATTTGCAAATTTTGTTTTAAATTTATATTTTGTT
>OX451215.1:39412697-39532104 GCA_949628195.1 Phasia obesa
AAATAAAATATATAAGTAAATAAACTATTCAATATTTTTGGTATTATAATTACATTTCAGTAAAAGAAAATCAACATTTTCATCAAACATTTTACCAAAACCTTTTTTTCAGATAAAATAGATAACTATTATTGCATATTGAACTTCCGTGCAATAAGACTACAAAAAATATAATATAAGTCTATTACGGCCTGTGAATTTTTGTAACGCCATTCAAATGCAAATCATTAAATATAATAAAATGGATTTCTCAACGGCTCAATTATTTAAAAGAAATTTAATTATTTTCTATTCAATTTATTGAAAATAAATTGACATCAACATCATCAAAATTATTCATTTAATTGTTGCTGATATACATATGTACATAGTTCAAATGATATTAATTATTACTTATTGTATTATTTATTATAATTATTTTTTGTTTTGATATAATTTCTTTCTTATAAATTGATTTATGTACTGTTGTAGAAGCTCCCAAATGATAACACAAAACGGTAGTTCTTTGCATAGTTGACATCACTAGCGGGTTTCTTATAAAATAAAATGGCGGCAAAAATATGCAAAATTGCCTAATAACTTATTACAGCAATTCCCAATAAAACTATTATTAGTTTTATTATATAGCCTAATAATTGAAAAAAAATAATTCATCTATACTACACTTTGAAGACCAGCTGTTTTAAAGATTTGATATTTGTTTTCAACAACAGGAGGTTATGTCATATGTACGTAACATGTGTACGTTTGAACACAAAAATTATAAACCATATCTAAAACACTGATTTTGACATACACATGAAATTCCATATGGATAGCAATTTTGACAGTACATATGACTTGTACACTCAATGTAAACACACCTTAAATGGGGACTTGAGTAGCTGATACCCATATGAATTTTGTTCAAGAATCTTTATATGGAGAATTTTTATCAACAGCAATATGTTTATTTAGATTATTATTATTTTGAAAAAGAGAAATAACTTGAAAACATTAAAAGAGTTTTAAAACAAACAAGAACAAGTAGCAAGAGAGATGTGTTTTGATACTTTTATTGAGGCGCTGACATGATGATGCGACATTATGAACATATTGTGAGATTTTTTTATTTACACTGCATCACGAATGCAATTAAGAAAAATAATATACATAATATTTTTCACTTGTTTCTCTTTTTTCTTTACCTTTATATTCACGTGATATTTTAGGCCGGTAACCGAAGACGCCCTTTTCACTGTGATAACAGCAATGTTGTTGCATCCATACAGATTTATTTAAACGTTTATTGCATAAAAGACGTAGCATTATTATTTTTTTATTTAAGCTTGGGTTAGAATAAGTTAAAGCACTATATAAATTTAAAGTGTAACGAAATCCCGCTCCAGATACTTAACAGTGTTCCCCCAAAGTCACAACAATACTGATTGTGAGTAACGATTCCACTAATTTATTTAACGCACAACATATGCAAACTGATAAGAAGAGCAGGGTTTCCAGACGCTCTTCGATTCCCATCTCCAATTTGAAAATATTTATGCCCGAAATTCCCCAAAAATACATAAACTATCCCAAAAATACCCCACAAAAAGGGTACTGCTTTCATTTAAATTAATACTTGAATACTTTATTTGTACAGTAGTTAATTTCATTTAAAAAAGTTCAGTTACAACAAATTTTATTACTTTTAAAATGTATATTGTTTCTTAACAAAGATCCGAGAAACAACTTCTGATATTTTTTATTTAAGATTTTATTGGATTTCTTGCTAAAAGAAATTGTGTTCGATATTGCCTTACTCTGTTGTTTCCCAATTTCACAACAATATGACTTCGTTTTTTACTTTTATGCTTTTAAGCTTCATTAATAGAAATATAATATAAAGATTAATACTCATAAATAATATTGAAATTATCTACTTTATTATGAAGAACAACATAAGGATGCCTCACTAACAAATGTTCAAACCATGAATTCTGTAAAAATTTCAAGAGTCTACCTATTATAGTTCAAAAACTGGGCCATATAAATAGAAATCACGTCACTGTCGGAAAACCCTTTAATTTTTACTATTTGTTATAGAGTCCGTAGTAATATACCATCTGTAAAAATTTCAAGGTGTCTATCTCTTATGGTTCAAAAATTAAGCCATATTCATGCAAATCACGTTACTGTCGGAACACCCTTTAATTTCTAATTTCTACTATTTATTATAGTGGCCATATTAATACACCTTCTGTAAAAATTTCAAGAGTATCTATTATCGTTCAAAACTACATGCAAATTACGTCACTATCGAAAAAACCTTTTTAGGGTTCCGTACCCAAAGGGTAAAAATGAAACCCTATTGTTTTCGCTACAATGTCTGTCCGTATGTCCGTCTGTCAGCGCCTTTTATCTTTGGAACCGTTATAGGTAGAGTCTTGAAATTTTCACAGATGATGTATAGCTGTTGCCGCTTTAGCAACAAATACTACAATTTATAGGGTGTTCCGATATAGATGTGTTATTCACGAATATGTGTTTATTTCTTTTACTGTAAGAAGCATTGACTAAAGATTTACAAACAGAAATTAAAACTTAGTTCGCTATATAAACCAGTCTAAAAAAAACCTAAAAATTAAAGGGTGATCCGATAGTAGGTGATTTGCATGTATAAGCCCTAAGTTTTGAACCATAATAGGTAGGCTCTTGAAATTTTCTCAGAAGGTGTATAAATGTGGCCGCTGTAGTAAAAAAAAAAAATATTAAAACTTATAGGGTGTTACGAAAGTGACGTTTTATTTGATAATATTTCTTCAATAATAATGGCACAGAAAAAAATTATTTATCAATAAAAAAATGGAAATTATAAACGTGTTCGTGAAATTGTTATATTTCTTTTATGTTTTAAGATCAAATATTGGTAAAACAAAGGCTGCAGAAATCAATAAAAGCAAAGGGAATCTTTGGTAGAGTGGGTGACACTGAAATAATCAACTGTGCTTTTTTTGGTTCAATAATGCTATAATCCTAAATATTCCGTTTTTGTCCTATTTTAAAACAAATTACCCATTTGAAGAATTTTTCTAGAGTCAGCTTTATTGTATTCCAAAATAATTGTTAAAAAAACCGGCTTCAAAACAGATATATCTATCATTTCTTAACTAAAAATTTAAAAGAAAGTTCAAGAGATAAAGCCATATACGACAAATTAAGTCAGGTATGAGGACACCCTTTATTTTTTTACACTTATTATTACTCACACAGTAATAAAAAGTGGAGGTTCCAAAGATAGGGCCATATAGGTTAAATAATATCACCTATTGGGACACACTTTAATGTACAATTTTAAATTAAACACTTTATATAAAGGACTTATCCATACAGATTATTTGTAAATTTCAACAGTCTGTCCATAGCGGTTCAAAAGTTTGGCCATGTGCATAAATTTACATTAACCAATGAGACACCCTTTAATTTATAATTTTAAATATTTATACATGTTATTATACCGGACATAGTAGTGAAGATTCTGCCTAATTTACAAGTGTTTGTCTATAACTGTTCAAGGGCCAGATAGGTCAGATTACATCAACTATTGGGACAGCCTTTAATTTCTTATTAGAAATATTTGTACTTGTTATTAGAACGGACATTCGGTTCAATTTGTAAGTGTTTGTCTACATGGTTCAAAAGATAGGGCCATATAGGTCAATTGACTTAACCAATGGGGACACCCTTTAATTTTTATGTATATTTTTTATTGCTTTCTGTTATTGGCTGCTATAGTAATATACGGTTTTTTATATATTTCAAAACTAGCTGTGCCCGCCACGTCGTGGGCATCCTGACAATATTCTGCTCGGTTTCGCTTTGAAAGTATTCCACACCAATTGAAAGACTCTTACTTTTATAGTGCTTCAGTTATGGAATATGTATTTAATTTATATAAAGGTACACATCCCTCGATAAAATTCTAAAATTTATAAAAAATTCTAAAAATTATTGTAAACCTCTGTAAGTGGTGTTTAAAATAATTTAATAACAATGTAATTCCACAAAGTAAAAATACGAATTTTAATCAACTGGCGCCATCTGTTGCGTAATAATTTCTAGAATATCCCACTTTCAAAAATAAAAAGGTGTGTGTTGAAAAAGTAACCATGTTGAAAAAAAAACGTGTTGAAAATATCCCAGTTTTAAACCTTTAAACCGAAAATTGGGGTTTTCACAGCCTTTTCTCCATTTTCTCTTGGAAGTAAGATATTTTTGCGGAAAAAAGTATCCTATATTGGGATCAGGATACTAAGGTATATCCTCACAAAATTTTGATAAAATTCATCCATTAGTTTTTACGTGATGCGAACACAAACAATGAAGGACAGACAGACGGAAATTAGTTACTATTTTATTATATGTATAGATTTTGTCCTTTAATTTTTCCATTTTTGGAGTTCTTTTAAAACGGGAACAATCTGTAAGCATATCCTTTCTAATAAAGAAAAAATTTTCAAAATCGGTTCAGAAATGACTGAGTTCTGCGCGCACAAACATAAAAAAGCAATATTCAGACGAATTGATAACATCATTCTTTTTTTTGAAGCAGGTTAAAAATGAAAAATTATTGTACCTCGCTCATAAGCGGACACGTCTAATAACCGGACACCGATGGGTGTCCGATTATGAGACGTTTCACTGTATACGTCAAAATCGTATATGGGGACGCGCTTAAAGCGAGCATAATACTACATATCCTGTGTAAATTTCAAGTGTCTGCCTACAAGACAAAATACGGCGAATTTCTAGTATTAGTAGTATGTTATAGTAGACATTGTAAAATATATTCTGTAAAGTGCATATATTTTACTGTTCAAAAACGTATATCTCGTCGCTATCGAAACACTCTTTAAATTTTACTTTTTATATTTGTTTTTATAGCGGACATAATTGTACATGATCTCGGATCTTTGTAATAATGATTCACGTTTTTTGTTTTCAAAATCCATTTTCGTATAACTAAATTCGTTATAGCAACAATAAAAATAATAGTGGGAATTTCTTTGAAGTTATCAAAATACCGGTATTGTTATATACATATATCTGTATATATATAGAAGTTTATAAAAGATAAGATAAAGAAAAACAGTTATCGAAATAGTAAGTAAAAGTAAAAATAAAGCCTACCATGTTTTTAGTTTGTAACTAACGGTGGAGCTGTGTTAACGTTTCTTTCAATTAACGGTAAAGTGAAGTGGTAAACAAGTAAAAAAACAAATAGTGGATAGATAACAATGTCCAGAATATTATCCAGCTGATAAGAAAATTTTAGTGGCACAAACTGATAGGACCAATTTTTTTTGTTTTCAATTTACTTAATGATGTCATAATTTGTTTTAGAAAAATGACTTCAAAATTGTTTTAGTTCTTTTATTTTTTATAATTTTAGTGAGAAAGTTAACTACAGCTATAAATCAAACGAACTATATTCTATACGAAAAAAAAAACGAAAAATGCGCTTAAAACTATTTTTAGTCAGTTTACTGGCTTGTGGTTTTATTGCCTGTGTTATTGCCAATGAAACAATTTTCGCCGATATCGAAAGCATTGAAATATCTGCTAAAACAAATAAAGATAAAAATGTTAAATTCCAACCACATTTAGATACAGCGTTGAATAAAAATGAGGCTGCAGAAATGATTGAAATTGTACAAGATCCCAAACCAAAAAAGAAATCAAACTTAGCTAACTCTGCAAATACGAGCAACATTACGATAGTGCAACGTTCCGGAGCACTGCAAATGTTTGGTGAATATTTGGGTGATTTGACCTTTGATGTGGATAATGGTTACAGTTGGAGTAAGTAACTTTATACATATTCATAAATAATTATGTTTTAATAGCTGAAATCACTTTTTCGGCCCCGAGATTTCAAAATTATTTTTAAAGTTAAATTATAATTTTTCTTTGCTACTTTATGCTGCCTGTGTTTAAATTTTATGTCAATCGAAACTCTCGTTAGAAAAAGCATGATATTTTGATTCTGTCCCACTGTGCACTGACAAAGTAATTCAGAACATTTCATTTTTTCATATATTGAGATATTTAGGTCTTATACCAATTTCAAATTTATATTAAAAATGTAACAATGAAAATTACTTCGTTAAAATCGATAAATAAAAAATCAGTCAAGTGCGATTCTCACACAAGTAGGGTTCCGTACCGAAGTATAACTTTAAAAGTACAAGTTGTTAATTTGTTTTACGCCTTATGGGATAGCCTTCAACTTTTAATTATTTGTTATATTAGAGTATAGTACTAAATACCCTTCGTTAATATCAATCTACATATAACGTTTAGAAGAGAGCGCCAACTTCCCCAAATTCATTCATTTCAAATTCCTCAAATTCATTCATTTATTTTCATTATTTGTTGTTACATTAGACATTGTAAAATATAATCTATGTAAATTTTAAGTATGAGCCTATCACTGTTCAAATATGAGGTAATATATGCATAATCTGCCTAGATTTGAAGTGTCAACCCGTTCTAGTTCAAAACTTAAGCTACAGACATAAGTAAATATTTGTCACTTTCGCAAAACCCTTTAGTTTTTATCTTTATATTTTTTGCTTTAGCGGACAAAAATTTACACACTCTGTAAAAATTCGCATTTAAAAAATTCAAGTCATATTCTCGAAAAAATGCATCATTATCCGAACACTCTTTAAATATTAAATTTAACACGTCATTTAATGGAATTCATTCTGGTAAACCGACGGTAGTATGGTAATTTTTAATTTCATGTTTCCATATTGCGTACTTTCCAAACCAACCTAAACAAGCAGATAGATGTGAGTCCATACATATAATAAAATAGTAACTCATATCCATATGTCTGTCTGCTTTTCGTTTGTCTTCGCATCACTTAAAAACTACTGGATGGATTTTAACAAAATTTTGTGAGGAGGTACCTTAGTATCCCCATCCCAATATAGGATAATTTTCCGCAAAAATATCTTATTTCCAAGAGAAAAAGTAGAAAAGCAGTGAAAAATGCAATTTCCGGTTTAAAGGTACTGAAAATTTTGGTTTAAAACTCGGCTATTTTCAACGCGTTTACATTTTCAACATACTTTTTTATTTTTGAAAGTGGGATGTTTTTATAACACACTATTAAGCAATAGATGGCGTCAGTTAATTTCAATTTGTATTTTTACTTTGTGGAATAATATTGTTATTTAAATATTTTAAACAGCTCTTACAGATCTTTACAATAATTCTAAGAATTTTTTATAAATTTTAAAATTTTATCCTAGGATGGGTACCTTTATATAAAGAAATACATAAACCATAACTGAAGCACTATAAAAGTAAGATTCTTACAATTTGTGTGGAATACTTTCAAAGCAAAATCGAGTAAAATATTTTCAGGACGCTCACGACGTGGCGGGCACAGTTTGTATGTAAATAAAATCAAATCTCGTTTGTTGGTAATCGCATAACTGATTAGTCAATTTTAGACTAGATAGGTGGAGTCTTGAAACTTTGCACAAGTAACCCTCAGAGTAATGAACATAGGCTAGAAAAAAGGGACAGTGGGCGTGGTACCTCCCATACAAAGTGAAAATTTATTATTATGTATCCTTAGATTAATGTGCGTAGTCTAACAAAACATAGAATGGATTGGGAAGGTGAGTGTGGTACCTCATATACAAAGTGAAAAGTCAATATCGTGTACCTGTAACGAGTGATTTTTTAAGAGCTTGAGAACTTTTTTTAAAAAAAAAACCCATAAAATTTGCATCATCGGTTCTTTATTTGAAACGTTAGATTGGTCCATGACATTTACTTTTTGAAGATAATTTCATTTAAATGTTGACCGCGGCTGCGTCTTAGGTGGTCCATTCGGAAAGTCCAATTTTGGGCAACTTTTTCGAGCATTTCGACCGGAATAGCCCGAATTTCTTCGGAAATGTTGTCTTCCAAAGCTGGAATAGTTGCTGGCTTATTTCTGTAGACTTTAGACTTGACGTAGCCCCACAAAAAATAGTCTAAAGGCGTCAAATCGCATGATCTTGGTGGCCAACTTACCGGTCCATTTCTTGAGATGAATTGTTCTCCCTCAAAATGGCCATAGAATCGCGAGCTGTGTGGCATGTAGCGCCATCTTGTTGAAACCACATGTCAACCAAGTTCTGTTGTTCCATTTTTGGCAACAAAAAGTTTGTTAGCATCGAACGATAGCGATCGCCATTCACCGTAACGTTGCGTCCAACAGCATCTTTGAAAAAATACGGTCCAATGATTCCACCAGCGTACAAACCACACCAAACAGTGCATTTTTCGGGATGCATGGGCAGTTCTTGAACGGCTTCTGGTTGCTCTTCACTCCAAATGCGGCAATTTTGCTTATTTACGTAGCCATTCAACCAGAAATGAGCCTCATCGCTGAACAAAATTTGTCACATTTGAACATTTCGAACCGAACACTGATTTTGGTAATAAAATTCAATGATTTGCAAGCGTTGCTCGTTAGTAAGTCTATTCATGATGAAATGTCAAAGCATACTGAGCATCTTTCTCTTTGGCACCATGTCTGAAATCTCACGTGATCTGTCAAATACTAATGCATGAAAATCCTAACCTCAAAAAAATTACCCATTATGAGCCTATCACTGTTCAAATATGAGGTAATATATGCATAATCTGCCTAGATTTGAAGTGTCAACCCGTTCTAGTTCAAAACTTAAGCTACAGACATAAGTAAATATTTGTCACTTTCGCAAAACCCTTTAGTTTTTATCTTTATATTTTTTGCTTTAGCGGACAAAAATTTACACACTCTGTAAAAATTCGCATTTAAAAAATTCAAGTCATATTCTCGAAAAAATGCATCATTATCCGAACACTCTTTAAATATTAAATTTAACACGTCATTTAATGGAATTCATTCTGGTAAACCGACGGTAGTATGGTAATTTTTAATTTCATGTTTCCATATTGCGTACTTTCCAAACCAACCTAAACAAGCAGATAGATGTGAGTCCATACATATAATAAAATAGTAACTCATATCCATCTGTCTGTCTGCTTTTCGTTTGTCTTCGCATCACTTAAAAACTACTGGATGGATTTTAACAAAATTTTGTGAGGAGGTACCTTAGTATCCCCATCCCAATATAGGATAATTTTCCGCAAAAATATCTTATTTCCAAGAGAAAAAGTAGAAAAGCAGTGAAAAATGCAATTTCCGGTTTAAAGGTACTGAAAATTTTGGTTTAAAACTCGGCTATTTTCAACGCGTTTACATTTTCAACATACTTTTTTATTTTTGAAAGTGGGATGTTTTTATAACACACTATTAAGCAATAGATGGCGTCAGTTAATTTCAATTTGTATTTTTACTTTGTGGAATAATATTGTTATTTAAATATTTTAAACAGCTCTTACAGATCTTTACAATAATTCTAAGAATTTTTTATAAATTTTAAAATTTTATCCTAGGATGGGTAGCTTTATATAAAGAAATACATAAACCATAACTGAAGTACTATAAAAGTAAGAGTCTTTCAATTGGTGTGGAATACTTTCAAAGCAAAATCGAGTAAAATATTTTCAGGACGCTCACGACGTGGCGGGCACAGCTTGTATGTAAATAAAATCAAATCTCGTTTGTTGGTAATCGCATAACTTAAGAACGGCTAAACTGATTAGGCAATTTTTTTTAAATCTTGATCGTAACTATAATAGGCTGGATTGTGGGCGTGGTACCTCCCATACAATGTGAAAAATTATGATTATCCAACTAGATAGGTGGAGTCTTGAAACTTTGCACAAGTAACCCTCAGAGTAATGTAATGGCTAGAAAAAAGGGACAGTGGGCGTGGTACCTCCCATACAAAGTGAAAATTTATTATTATGTATCCTCAGATTAATGTGCGTAGTCTAACAAAACATAGAATGGATTGGGAAGGTGAGTGTGGTACCTCATATACAAAGTGAAAAGTCAATATCGTGTACCTGTAGAACTACAATAGGTAGAGTCTTGAAACTTTGCACAAGGTTCTCTCAGAGTAATGTACATATTCTAGCAAAATACAGACCACATTAGAACAGTGAGCGTGTTAACTCGCATACAGAGTGAAAATTTATTATTTTGTACCAAGGAAACTACAATATGTAAAGTTTTGCACAAGTATCCCTGATACTAATGTGCATAATCTAGCAAAATACAGACTGGATTAGTGTAGTGGGAGTGGTACCTCCCATACAAAGTAAAAAATTATTATCGTGTTAATACGCCTATTATAGCAAAAACAGATTGGATGCGAACAGGTTGGACATACTTTTCTTCCGAGAGTTTATTGTATTTTTTTTGTAGATGGGTGTAGCGAAGCGCACCGGGGATAGCTAGTATTTAATAAAATTTAGTAGATTGAAAACTTTTGTTGATGAAAATCCACATTACTGCCAATATAGCTTAAGGGCCCAACTCTCATCATAATTTCTCAGGTTAATCAACAAAACATAACAACAGTTATAAGGTTGAGTTTTTTATCATATTATTGTATCTTCAATGTATGAGAATAAGTATCTTTATCTTAGGCCTAAAAGTTAAAAAATTAAATTAAGAAATATATACTATTTAGGATGTTACAAGCCAGCGGATTTGGATCAGTGTTGGGATTTGTGATACCATTGTACCAAATTTGGTACAATCGACACATCAGTGGTACGCTGGTACACTTCATGCTTTTTTGGTACAATTTTATATAAAACTTATTTAATACATTTTTTATTTAATCAATATATTTTTGTACTTTTTTTACAATATAAAAATTAATAATTTCTAAATTACAACATTCTTGATTTATGTTTAGGGTTTCTATTATTTATTTTGATAATCCTTTTATGTATAAGTAATTGTTAATTTAGTTTGCAAGGTCTTTTTACTGAACTACAGAATTTTATAGTTTTTACATCGCCTCTGTTTCAGGTAGTATTAGGCTGATATACTTTTCCATTTATCTAGTGAGAAATCGTAAGGTCCTAAAAATAACTCCAGTCATACTTTATCGGAGAAAGATCTTTGGTGGAGTTTCATGCACTTGCTGGAAGGAAGTTCATAAGGAAGCCTTCTGCCTATAAAATAATTATTTTAGAAAAATAATTGTTAGTAAATAAGCCACACGAAAACAGAAATTTAAGGAATCAAGGTCTAAATCATGACTTGATACCCTATTGTAAATGTTTTGATTTGTCCTATTGTCCTATGTTTTGTTTGCGTTTTTTTACTAAATGCCAAATTTTGATACAATTGATGATAATTTGGTACAATTTCATCACTAGGGCGGTACAGTTTAAACATTGTCAGATCCAAACACTGATTTGGATGCATTTCAAGCTTCTGTATGTTGTTGCATGTTTCGTCATTTTTGCCTTAACTAGTGGCACGTTTAGATCTTTGCGAATATTGGAGTTTTCAATATACATACCAAGTTGCTATTTACATTTAAACATTCGTAAAATCTTATTTTGAAGTTTTTATAAGTTCGAAGTTGAGTCATTACCCCATAACTGCAAGCCACAGTTTAAGGATCGAAGAAATCTTAGCAGTCTAAGCTCTATATGTATAATTGTTTCACAACATTTTTGTTAATATGATTATGACCTAAATATTTTAAATGTTACAAAAATACTACAAAAACAAATATTAATATACATAGATACATGAAAAAGAAGAAAGGGTGTATGAATAACGTTAATTTCTGTTATCTTATCAGTTCTAATAACTTGTAAGTGTTGAAAACATTAGGGAGGTGGATAAGTAATTTTCGTTTATTTTTCAACTTTAGATTTTGAAACTGTGCCTACAAAACATTTTTTATAAGTTTTTTAGTTGATCAAACTATGCGATTTAATATTAAAATTTTTATATTTTTAACGCTTTGAATAAATTTCAAATTAGAAATTTTGTTTTTGGTTTACTGCAATGATTTTCTATGTTTGGTTAATTCTGATATTATTTGTGTATTTAAAACTATTTTGTGTACGAAAAACTTTTACACATAGCAACATACATAGTTGAATATAGAAAAAATATGTCACTTGTTGTGTTGTCCATGATTCCATCATTTATACCACAATGACTTATGTTTTTTGAGACTCATTTTTTGTCAGGTTGATTTCTTGTTGCAGCGCTTTAGCTTCTATAAACAGAAACTTATTAGTAACTTATTTATTATCAAAGCTTATTATTATCTTATCATTCAGTTAAATAGTAAATATTTGATGTACGCGTACATTACTTTTACTTTACTTTACATTACTACACACAGGTAAAAACCTTTTTGATTTTAAATGAAGAAAAATAGATAAAATTATATTTATGATTTAATTCTTTCGCCATAATTTTGTGTGAGTAATGTTGTGAATCATGGCAGGTGTTTTTAGTAATTTTTCCATTAAAAAAAGTATTTCATTAATTTAAAAAACAAATATTTTGTACTCTGTAAAATTAAATGATATATTTTATATACAAATCGAATTTCATTTAAATTTCTTTACTACAAAATATTTAACTGCATATTAATTGCAATTTTTATAGTTTTTTCAAAAGTAACTAGTTCAAACATAACGTGGGTTTATAACTAGTTATAATTTCGAAAGACCGATACTCCTCCGCCTGCATATTATTTTAGGTTATTTTTGTTAGGCGATACATGGCAAGTCACTCATATTATAACCTCTTGCTTAGGGGTTGAAGACTTATACAACTACGTTCTGTTGATGGACCATGCATTATCTCCACATAAATAGATCAAAACCACAGCTACCACGTGTAGCCGAAGGCACCTCACCAATAACCGGTCACAAAGAGGAGCGGCTCTCTGTGGGGTACCGGTTCCCGTGGTACCAGTCATTTGGACACTGGTCAGGCCTCGAAAAGACCCATAATTCAACACTCCTGTTCTTCTAGATGCACGTTCTAGGAACCCTGGCGTCTGGTGCCCCCATTTTCCCCGAGAGCACTGTGTCAAAGCTTTTGGCGTTACGGCAATGAAAATTAGTACTCCTGGGGGGGCTATTTCAGACGTAACCTATCCTTTGTACATATTTAATAGTTCAAAAAGATGGGTAGTCTATCAGTTTGTTGATTGTGGGTTCGATTCCCACCAAAGACTCTGTCATAGCATCGGCCGATGTATATTTATATCCATTATGTCATCATCATCACTTGAACTTGAAAAATAAAATTCAGTAGTCGCCATATTTTGTTAAAACTTACAGAGAAATAAAAAACTTTTCAGAAATTTACAAAAATGTCATTAATAACAACACAAAAAATTGCAGTGCTACCACACTTTATTAATTTTTCTTTTTGTTTTCGACAACGTTTCTTCATCGATTCAATATATTTTGAGAATACGATTATAGAACGAAGCGACGATAATAACGACAACGATATAGAAACGACTATTAAAATTAAAACACCAAGGCAAGGCGAATCTATTTTACTAGGTGGCAGCACGGCGAATTTAATTATTTTTTGCTTTACTTTCTTGTGAATAGCAGCTGTCAAAAATTCATTTATTTTTTTAAATTTGAAAAAAAAAAATAAATAAAATTGTATTTATTTAAAAAAAAATTTTCAATATTAAAAAAATACTATCAAAAAAGGTAAGGAAGAAGTGTTTTCAGTTGTTGGATGTAATATTTTCGTTAGTGCTTTTGGCGTCTGCCGTACATGTAACCAACAACAAAATGCATGTGGGTGTTTTTTGGTGTTGTATTTGTTGTCGCGGCGATGCCACCTTATATAAATTCGCCTTGCACCAAGGGAAATAGAGCCGAATAATGCAGAAAAATGACAGGTGGAGCAAAATTAAACATAAAAATTCTCTTTCCATAAAAATAAAATCTTGCACAACTTATGAAAATTACTTGCATAACTTATGAAAATTACACACATAAATTTAATTACATGCCACATTAATCCGCATAATAACGTTAGTTTTACCATTTGCCCCATACATACATACTTGCGCAAAGATACAAAAAAAACATAACATAATTTTAAATATAATCAGCTTTAAGGTTAAACAACTGTAACTCTAAGGAGAGAAAAAAAGGAGGATAAGCTAAAAAGTTACTTTTTTAAATTTGCAATATTTGTATCTTAAAGGGTATTATATGAAATAATGTGTATAGTATATGCAGGAAAGGGTACCCTATTTAATCTTATTGTTTTTATCAAAAAATATTTTATATTTTACGTGATTAAGTTACGTTTTTGCATTGGCATTCTTTTTCATTCTTTTTAGTGAGAAATCGTAAGGTCTTTTTGTTCTTCCAGGCATAATTAATCAGATAAAGATACGGTGTCTTTGGTGAAGTTTTAAGCACTTGATTGCAATTGTAGTGTAGCTAGATCCTAATATTACACAGGGTAAAGGGCAAAATCGCTTGATCTAAATTTGCCATGGACATAGCAGAGGAATATCTAAGCTTAAGTTTTAAAGCTGGGGATTATTCACTTGACAGTGAATTTTGACCCCAAAATTGAGAACGTCACACCCTCAATTTATTTTAGAGCTTGGCATTTTTTAAATTTTTAACCGACTTCAAAAAAGAAGGAGGTTATCAATTCGTCTGAATGTTGCTTTTTTTTTTTTTTTATGTTTGTGCCCGCAGAACTCAGTCATTTCTGAACCGATTTTAAAATTTTGCACTATTAGAAAGGTTATGGCTACAGATTGGTCCCATTTTAAAAGAAGTTCAAAATCTTAAAAATTAAAGGGTGTCCCCATACAACATACATGTTTTTTACGTGTATTATGAACCTTATAGGTCACCAATTTAAAATTAAAAAAAAGTGCGTATCACTGTAGCTCCCAACAACAAAAAGTAATTAAAAAATAAAATTAAAATTAAAGGGTGACCCCATAGGTGACTTAATTTCACCTTTATTCTTCTATCTTTTGAACCGCTATAGACAAACACTTGAAAGTTGCACAGAATGTTCGTTACTATGTCTGTTATAATAAGTATAAATATTTAAAATTAAAAATTAAAGGGTGTCCCATTAGTTGGTTTATTTTGATATATATATGGCCAAAACTTTTGAACCTTTATAGACAGACAGTTGAAATTTACAAAGTACTTGTATTGCTAAGTCCGCTAAAATAACAAGTGTAAAATATGAATTTGGAAATTAAAGGGTGTCCCAAGAGTTAATGTAAAAGTAATATATATGGCCAAACTTTTCAACTGTTATAGATAGACAGTTGAAATTTACAAAGAACCTATATTACTTAGTCCGCTATTAAAACAAGTATAAAACTTGGATCTATAAATTAAAGGGTGTCCCCATTATTGATGTTATTTGACCATTATGTCCTCATCTTTGGAACCGTTATAGACAAACACTTGAAAAATAGACAAAATGTTCACTACTATGTCTCGAATAACAACAAGTATAAATATTTAAAATTGGAAATTATAGGGTGTCCCAATAGTTGATGTAATTTGATGTATATGGACACAAAGTTAAAATTTAAAAAGAATCTGTATTACAAAGTGTTCTTTAAAAAGTATTTATATTAAAATTTGAATTTAAAGGCTGTCCCCAATAGGTGACGTCATTTGATATATATGACCCTATCTTTTAAACAGTTATTGATAAACACTTAACAATTAGACAGAATGTCCATTACTATATCTGTTATAATAAGTATAATTATTTAAAATTATAAATTACAGGGTGTCGCAATAGTTTATGTAATTTGATGTATATTACCAAACTTTTAAACCGTTACAGACAGAAGGTTGAAATTTACAACGAACCTGTATTGCTACGACCGCTATAACTAGTATAAAATTTGAATTCGGAAATTACAGGGTTCGCAATAGTTACCGTCTTAAAGAAACATGCTTTTAAGTTTGTCTGTTTTGAAGTCGGTTTTTTTTTGCAAGAATTATTGTTTGAATTTTCAAAATTTTACATCTACTTAGAAATCTATTTAGTATTCGTAAATTTTGTTCAGTTTTTTTCTTTGAGTAAACAACTAGATGATTTTAAATTTAAAATTATTGCATTTTTGTGTATTTTAACCTAAATAAAAGGCCATTAACCTTTTTTTAATAAAAGAAATTCTTAAGGAATATATAAAGATTATATATATATATATATACGTATATATATATGTGTATATATGTATATATATATATATATATAATATATATATATATATATATATATATATATATATATATATATATATATATATATATATATATGTGTGTGTGTATACAGCTGCGGTCAGAAAAATAGCACCTAAGAAAATATGTCTCCGATTTTATTCCCATAGGTTAAATTGAGTATTACTTCCCCGAGTATACCAACATAAATGTTCTTATTGTGATTTTGTAGGTCCTACACCATAGTAAGAAAAACTACCTCATACCATTACGCTAGATCCACCGTGTTTTATAGTTTTAGTTGTATGTTTTGGGTTGAATTCGGCGTGCTGATCCTAGTAGAATATCGAGGTCCTTCAATTTGTTCTATTTTCCATCGACATTTTCACATTTTATAAAATACCAAAGGGATCGAAAAAAGAAGACTGTTGTAAAAAAGCTATTCCCAATTAATGCTGAAATTATTTTGTTAACCCTAGTCCATATGTGGACTTTATGTTCCAAACCCTAAAAATCCAATTTTGGGATTTTTAGTATTTAGTTTAGAATTGGCGGGATTTCCTTTACCTTAATCTTAAACATTTGTATACGCTTTGATTTTCGCTGACTAATAGCCACACAAAAGAAATTTAAGGAATCAAGGACAATGATAATCACTTTAAAATAACCTAGTATTAAAGTTTTAATTAGCATCTTTTAATGTCGAGCTACTGTAAGTATGTTTTGATTGTTTTTTTCCTTAATGTCAAATTTTGGTACAATTGATGCTGATTTGGTACAATTTTATCACTGGGTCGGTACAATTTAAACATTTTCAGATCCTAACGCTGATTGCAACTATGAATGAGAAGCCATGTATATGTTTATCCCTTTCAATTCCTCTCTCCCCTCTCGCCAATTAATGAAGAATTGCTGCGACAAAAGTAGCATAATGTAAAAGGGGTCTCGCATCTGCTTAAATTTATCAACTTTAATTAAAAGAGTAACCCAACTATTTTTGACTAAATTAAAATACTAAAACCTCTTATTAACACTATACGAATTGCACGTCCGCTTAAAAATAATGCAAGAAACTAAGCAAAGTATATGATTTATTTTGTTATTAAATTGATTGGATTTGTTCCGCCAGGTATGACAACAGTATTTATTTTGTTGTTTTTGGGCAGAACCCAAATTATAACAATTCTAAATTTGAGTACCTGACCATTTCTACAAAGCCAAGAAATATATGTTTGTATGTATGGTAAGTGCGTCCTTTACGACATCTAATGGGTGATTTTTTTGAGGTTAGGATTTTCATGCATTAGTATTTGACAGATCACGTGAGATTTCAGACATGGTGCCAAAGAGAAAGATGCTCAGTATGCTTTGACATTTCATCATGAATAGACTTACTAACGAGCAACGCTTGCAAATCATTGAATTTTATTACCAAAATCAGTGTTCGGTTCGAAATGTGTTTTATCGACAAATTTTGTTCAGCGATGAGGCTCATTTCTGGTTGAATGGCTACGTAAATAAGCAAAATTGCCGCATTTGGAGTGAAGAGCAACCAGAAGCCGTTCAAGAACTGCCCATGCATCCCGAAAAATGCACTGTTTGGTGTGGTTTGTACGCTGGTGGAATCATTGGACCGTATTTTTTCAAAGATGCTGTTGGACGCAACGTTACGGTGAATGGCGATCGCTATCGTTCGATGCTAAAAATGGAACAACTGAACTTGGTTGACATGTGGTTTCAACAAGATGGCGCTACATGCCACACAGCTCGCGATTCTATGGCCATTTTGAGGGAAAACTTCGGAGAACAATTCATCTCAAGAAATGGACCGGTAAGTTGGCCACCAAGATCATGCGATTTGACGCCTTTAGACTATTTTTTGTGGGGCTACGTCAAGTCTAAAGTCTACAGAAATAAGCCAGCAACTATTCCAGCTTTGGAAGACAACATTTCCGAAGAAATTCGGGCTATTCCGGCCGAAATGCTCGAAAAAGTTGCCCAAAATTGAACTTTCCGAATAGACCACCTAAGACGCAGCCGCGGTCAACATTTAAATGAAATTATCTTCAAAAAGTAAATGTCATGGACCAATCTAACGTTTCAAATAAAGAACCGATGAGATTTTGCAAATTTTATGCGTTTTTTTTTAAAAAAAAGTTCTCAAGCTCTTAAAAAATCACTCGTTACTTAAGATTTTGCAGCAGTCCCACATATGTGTGTATGTATATTTTTGCGCATAAATATTTTTTTTTTCATTTTTATTACACTTAAGCTTTGTTGTATGCTGGCAAATGTGCCAACAAAGGATAAACATCGATATGTTTAACAAATGTCTCAGTACACGTATTCTTGGTTTAGGTTGTTTTTATTTGAATTTGTTTCCTTTGCCATAAAATGTTTATTTTTCTTTTTTTTTTTGTTCATAAAGAGATTAGCGAACGTTTAGCGTTTCAAGTATGAGGGAAAAACGAACAAAGTAAAATTTAAATACTTTTACACCTTAAAAACGGCAGCTGCAATTTGAAATTATTTTAATCCACTGGATTATTACGAAAAAGAAAACAACAACAAACTATTGATGTCAGTAGATAAAGTTTGTGTCAAATTTATAAGGTACAAATTCATTTGTACTTACGTCGTGTTTTTTTTTCGTTTATAAAATTTTACATTTTTGTCAGGAATTTCTCAACACTGATGACCTGGTTCTATTTTTTTGGGTGGAAAATTTATTTTTATTGTTTTATTGTAGGAAATAAACCTAGGTTAAGTATGTGAAATATATGTTCATAAAGACGGCTTAAATTAAGTTGAAAAGCAAATGCTGAAAAATGGTTCTTGAATATTAAATAAAAAATAATTTTTAAGGTAAAAACTTTAATAAAATTGTTTTATTTACCATAATAAGGGCCAATTAGCTTACATTAACAATTAAAATCAAAAATTATTAAATTTTGCAAAATATTTTGAAAGTGATTTGGAATTATTATAGATTAAAGAGTTTGGCAAAAATCTGGCGAAATAGACGTTACCATTAATATTTATTAAATAATATAAGTTTCTGCTAAATGTTAAGGAAAAGTGGGGTATTTTTCCAATCTAGCCGAACATTAGGCTAAAAATTAATTTTGAGAAATGTAAAAATTTAAGTACGCAGCTCAGATAACAGACAACAAAATTTTACATCGTATGGTGAATTTTCAGGGCTTTTGTTTGAGATTTGTCGTTTTGTGACACTGTTAAAATCAGGAAATTTGAGTAGGTTTACAATATATTTTTTGTGGCTAAACGATTTTGCGAATTAAGATTTTTTCTATGAAAGACTATATTAGCAGCTATTAATATTAATTTTTACACAAATTTTATTTTAAATTTTTATGATAAAAAATTTCTTTCGAAATTAAAAAAAGATTTTTTTTGTTAATTTTTTTGTAAAAAAAAGTGAAAAGATTTTTGAGAGTGAGGGCGATCGCGATTGCAAAAATATTATATATCGGTATAATATTTACGATCTCTAGTTTTACACTGTAGAAATAAACATTGCGTTACTATACTAAAGAAAAAAACTTTTTTTCTGTTTTTGCTCATCTTGCTTAGGAAGATACGAGTATGAAACCTTTTTGTGGGCCATAAAATGCTTTCGGTTTCTAAGTTGTTTTAAATAGATTAGTTGTTATTATTTTAAATAATATTTATTATTACTAGTGTAAATTATTTATTATCTATACATATAATAAAACTTTCATTTTCAGCCTGTCTGTCTATTTGTGTTCGCATCACGTTAAAACTACTGGGTGAATTATAATAAAATTTTATGGAGCATTTATTTAGCATCGTGTTTCAAATATAGGATAATTTTTTCCCGTGAAAATATCTCATTACCAAGAAAGAGGGAAAGCAAGTAGTGAAAGTAGGCTATTTTACCGATTCAATGGTATTGCAAAATTGGCAGCAACTTTTATTTTTGTCAGCGGGTAATTGAAAACACCACATACAGTACTCTACAATTATTATGAAATTTTATACAAATTTTAGATAATATAAAGCCTATGTTTCTAAGGAATTACTCAGGAATGGGTACCTTTATATAAAGTAATAACATAAACCATATCTGAAGCACTATAAAATTAAGAGTCTTAAAGTGGATTACTTTCAAAGCAAAATAAGGACGCTGACGAAGTTGCGGGCACAGCTAGTTAGGAAAAAATTAGTTATTCTCAGCTAAATTAAATATTTTATAGTAATTAATTACACAAATGACTTTTAATAATATTCTTCTCTTCGACAAAAAAGCTTAAAAATTAATATTTTTAAAAAATTAGCAACAAAAAAAATCACATGGGGGTTTCGTGGGGTGTGATTGGAGGAATACCTCTCCCTGCCCATAAAAACTTAAAAATGTTATTTTTATGGTATTAAAGCGTATGCAAGCCATTTATTTCATACTGCCCTTTTATATTAAACATATTCAATGACTTACTACTGAATATTATTTAATGCATGATAAACTCTGTGGCAATAAGGAAAAAGTGCTTAAGTCTGGTTATTAAGTTTTGTATTAGAGCAATTTTAAACGTTAAAATATTTTTTTTTTTTAAATAACTTATCTTTAAACTTTAGCTATGGGAGTCAAACATATGATTTGGAAAAATATCTTATATCTACCAAAAGTACTCAGGCGTTGCAATTAATAAGTTGTGAAAGAAATTTTTATGATTTCCAAAAATAGCTTGTAGTTTCTTAAGCTTTTTTCCAAATGCGATTCGACATTGAAAAAAGATAAGCAGAAAGTTATTTTGCTATAACTTCCTGAAAAAATTTACAAAATAATTAAAAATTTGCACATGGGTACTTTGAAATACGGAGATTTCAAAGGTGCCAGTAACTTAATTTTTGCTTAAGTCGACTTAAGCACTTATTCCTTATTGCCACAGAACTAATAAAGCTTAGTGCGTTCAAATTTCAAGTACACTTTAAAAATTTAAGTTACAAAATTGTTTACATTATGTGCAGCATGGTTCACTTCAGTCAAAACTAATAGCTTTAGGTGTCGGTGATGACTTTTCAAGCTTTATATCAAGCTTTCTCAAGGGTTGCACTATAACTACTAGTTTTTTTTAAATGAAATCTTATGTAGAATTCGCTGTTAATTTCTTAACACTATTTTTTGTTTTTCTAATTGACCCTCTTAAACTAACAATCCTGTTTGTTTTCGTTAAACAACATGCCAAGACTCTCCTAGATATTGATAAGAAAAAATATAAATTAATCACGTTGTCACGCTATTGTAATAATCTCTGAATGGAACGATTTTAATTTTAAAATTTTTATAATAAGCATTTAAACTGTTTAACTGTGCACCGCGTTGGGTGGGGATCCTTCATTTTATTAGATTATCTTAAAAATCTTATCAAAATATCTTTTCGAAAATAGAATACAAATTTTAAGGAAATTCTCACTTTAAACTCTATTTAGGATGTACACGACGCATAAGGAAACATAGTCCAATTTTGTTCACTCATTAGCAAAACAATGCCGAGTTGGTTGAAAAGGCTGAAACTGGGTTAGAATAATTTAAATGAAATTTGACACATAAAATGTGAAGTTCGCTCTATGTCTCGGTCTCAGAGATAAAGGAAAATGTGGAAACTTATAAAGAAAAGTCAGGTGTTACAGTGTTCGTTCTCATTAATCTCCAAAACTGCCGATTTTAAAGAGTTCTTTTGTGGTCTCTTGGTGACAGACTCGATGGTTTGGTTCAGTTCGGCGGCGCTGTTGTCGACACCGAAACAAATGTTTTATCTTAAAAGCTACTTATTCGATTTCAAATATTGTTCATTTTGTGTGCTTAGAATGATCGTCGAAGTGAGCCGGATAATAACTAGTAAATTTTGGGGTTTTAATTTTAAAAAGTCAAGGCACCCAGATGTGAGAAGGGAGTCACAATGTTATAAGCGACATAAAGAGAGTTGGGCCTCTATATACTTTATCACTGATAGCACGTATTTTTTCATATTTTTTGTTTGTTTTTAATGCTGTTTATACATAAACAGAATTACCGGATTACATAGATATTTATTTTTCTTTTCAATATATTAAAATGAATTTTGAAAATTCGTTCATAGTGTTGGCAGGTAAATAAGACAAACTACAGAAAATTTATTTTTAAACAAATTAACATAACCTATTAATTGAAATATTCCGGTTGTTATTTATCTTTTTGAGCATCTTTAAATGTCCTTTAATTATTTTAGAACTTACGGCTTTAAGAAAATATTATTTATTATTTGTCAGAAATATATGTATACAGCACTAGCTTAAAGTACAGCTTAATTAACAAATTTCTCAATCGCGTTAAAAATACAAAGGTCAAAAGTACAGTCAACTTAAGAAGTAGTTATACACTTCTTTATTTTCCCCTTAACTTAAATTTAAAACCATTGAGAATTTAAATCCTCGTGAAGAAGAAATTACACAAATTTATTTAAGCACTAAACCAGCTTAAATATAACAACAGGTATGAAAAACTAACAACAAGAAAGTGTGCCAAAAATATTTGACGGATTAATAACACCGTTAACATTATTTCAGGTAGAAAAGGGATTAAGGTGGACATTTGCGACTGTGTTGTTTGTGTAGGCATACTAACACTTTGCAGATGGCACCAAAGCATCGACTATAAATACAGTACAAATACCCAGTTTTTGTTCTGCTATTTATTATATATATTTAAACTGTGACAACGACCACAACGAGCCAGTTGTTTCGAAAAGAAAACAACTACACCAGTTAAAATAAAAAAAATAAAAAAACAATTTGGTTTTCAGTAAAACAAGAGAAGAATCAAAGCAATAAGTAAAATAAGAATGAGTTTAACGGCATACAATTTTCAATTTTACACATATAATGACAGTAGCATGGATGTCGATGACATTGACATGTCAATACCACCACCGAAACCACCACGAGCTGCCGCTTCCACTGACACTTACTACACCCCTCATCTACCTAGTATAACTTCAACAGCAATAAGGACTGTTAGAGAAAGCCATACAGTGCCAACTACGCTGCCGCCAGCAACAACAATGACAACAGTAAACTACTTCGCTGTTCCCAATGAAACCCCGAAATCAATTTATTCTAGTGGCCCACAGAAGGAAGCCACCATCACAACACAAACGGATGAACTGCAGTTAAGGCCAAAATTACACGTCACTCAAAAAAGATGGTCTTCCGAACTGAGAGAAACTGCATTGGAAATATCAAAGCGTAGCTCAGCTTTTTTTAATTGGGAAAAACTACAAACCACAGATCATTTGCCAGCGCAAGCCGATGAACAGACGTTACAATTAAGACCACAACATCATATCGAACGTAAAAGCTTGTCAAGTGAAATAAGACAAAAAGCATTAGAAATGTCTAAACGCAATTCAGGCTCATTGGAATCATCAACAGAAACAACTCCAAATTATGGCATGAATTCAACTTTTAGTTTAACAAATCAACGAAATTCTGTAAGTTTTGAAATACCTCTAAAACATGCAGCAGCATATGAAAATTCTGATTTAGTCGTAGTTGGAAAGGAAACAGATAAAATAACAAATAAACATAATGAAACAAGTGATACTGATGAAACGCCCCATGATATCACACAAACGGTTAAGGATCGCATTTGCTTTTTCAATAAACTTACTTCACCACGTTCGAACTCGTTTATAGATCTTTTAAAAAATAACAGAACTACCAATCAAGCCACCACACAACATTCCAGCACCCTTACTACTCCCCTAAAACCCAAAAGACTATCAACACAACTAGAATTCAATCTGCAACAAGACTACTCCCTGCCCAGGAGGCCATTATCGCAAATACAGCCTTATGTGGCTGGTTTTTTCCCCCAAACTTTATGTAATAAAACCGTACCTGCCATTATAAAAACTTCATCACCTACGTCATCATCATCATCATCATCGTCATCTTACTCCAGTACAGCCTCTCTGTCTTCACAACGTAAATGCTCTTTGCGCCGCAGAACTTCGGTGGATAAGTCACGGCGTCCTATTTTGCGTCAAAACTCAAATGCCAGTTCGAGTGGCGGCACCAAACCGCAAATGCACACAGTTATGGAAGATTTAAGTTTGGTCATGCCTGTTAAATTACGTGTAGCTGAATATGAACGTCGTATTATGATGAAATGTTAGTTTTAGTTTCTTCTGTTTGTTGTGATTAAGTGTAAAAAATGCATGATAAGTTTGAAACTATTTATGTTCTACAGACTATAAGATTATGTTTAAAATTTGGTTTTATTTATTAAAAACTAAGTTCTTTTAATGTAAATTAAAGTTTTAATATTTTTAGGTTTAAGTTTAGGTCAAAAACATCAATTGTTAGTACCTTTTACACATAATTTTAATATTATAATATGATTTTAAATATTGTAAATAATTAAATAAATAAATATTTTAAGAAAAGAATTTGAATTTTTATCGAAAACTTAATTAACCTGCGCCTTGTATGCTTTTCATACTTTACGCGTTCTATACTTTTCAAACTTTAAGTTACATGCAACGCTTTTTATGCGCCAAGTTTTTGTTTTGAGCAGCTGTAGTGTAAATGAAATAAAAACAATTTTTGCTAAAATAGAGAGTGAAATAGGAATTTTAAAATAATTTTTGGAATTCACTATGTTTATGCAAAAATCATTAACTAGCTTCTGAATTACAGTAGTTTAATAAATTGATATAATTAAATAAACATAACAGAGATGAGACTAAGTATGTAAAAGTAATCGACAACTAAAATGAAAATTTTTTTGATGAAAGAATTGTAAAAATTTATTTGAATGAATTTTAAAATATTTGTATACTTTATTACAAAATTCTTTTTTTTAAGAAAAATACATAAAAAAGTAATCAATGATACAAACATATTTATCGATAGCATTGTTAATAGAATATAATTTACCATCCTTGGCTATGAATACAGCTGAAATTTTTTCATGGCGCTTGTGAAGCGTAGAAAGTAAACCTACTTCATGCCTTCTATGCGTCTTAAGCATTCTATGCGATGTGCTTGTAACTTGTCTCATACAATTACACTGATCTTACTTTTTTTTACAGACGCGTGTAAAGCGTGTACGCATAGAACGCGTGGTATGGAGTTTCAGCTTTAGGGTCCAAACGTATCGAATCTTGTAAACAACATCATACGTGAATAAATAAAAAAAAATTTATTGATAAAATATACAATCACAAAAACTGAGAAAAGCATTTGTGTTTGAGTGCTCCTCTCATACTTTTGTTTAGCAAATGCAACTTTTATATTCAGCAAATGTTCAAAAACCTAAATTTGGACCCTGAAGATTCTAAAATGCCATTTTCGCCCCTCCACCTTTGTGGGCGGTTACATAAAATATTATTTGCAAAAATAATTTAGTTATTAAAAGAAATCGATTACATACGCCTTAATATCATAAAAATAAAATTTTTAAGTTTTTATGGGCAAGGGGAGGTATCCCTCCAATCACATCCCCTAAAACGTCCATGTGAATTTTTTAAAATTTTTTTTTTTGCTAATTTCCAAAAATATTCATTTTTAAGCATTTATGTCGAAGAGAAGAATATTAATAAAGGTCATTTTTGTAATTAATTAACTTATAGTATTTAATTTATCTGAGAATAATTAATTTATTCGTAAGTAGCTGTACCCACCACTTCGTCAGCTTCCTCATTTTGCTTTGAAAGTTATCCACTTTAAGACTCTTAGGCGCATTATTACAACTTGACAATAGCTAAAGTTAGGATTTTATCGGAGCGATAAGTAGTTTTCCATTGGGATAAGTCAGCTAAAAATAACCGTTAACTGTCGCGTACTATAAAGGGAAGTTATAGTAACTAGCCTTACCCTCGTTATTGCTACGAAAATCTACTTATCTCTCCTATAAAATCCTAACTTTAGCTATTGGCATGTTATAATAATGGGCCTTCATTTTATAGTGCTTTAGATATGGTTTATGTAATTACTTTATATAAAGGTACCCATACCTGGGTAATTACTCGGAAACATAGGTTTTATATAAAGCCTATGGTTTTAAAATTTGTATAAAATTCCGAAATTATTGTAGAGTACTATAAATAGTGTTTTAAATTACACGCTGACAAAAATAAAAGTTGCTGCCGAGTTTGCAGTATGACTGAATCAGTAAAATTGCGCACTTTCACTCTTTGTTCTCACTCTTTCCTGGTAATGAGATATTTTTACGAGGAAAACATATCCTATATTTGAAATACGATGCTAAGGTACCTCTCCGTAAAATTTTATTATAATTCACCCAGTAGGTTTTACGTGATGCTAACACAAACTGACAGACATGCAGAAAATCACAGTTTTATTATATGTATAGGGTAATTCCATGTCAAATCAACAAAAAAAAAAAAAAAAATTGTTTTCAAATTTACCACTTCCGATTTTATTGAAACTTTTGTTATTAATATTCTTTGACTTTCTAAAGCCAAATATAATTTAAAAAAATCTATCTCTTACAGTTTTTTTTAGCTATACAGCTATCAAAATAGGAAAATAACGCTTATTTGCATTTAAGCTCGAGGATTAAATACATTCTTATTCCAGTTCTATAAGCGTATGAAATCCCCTTTAAAATGAGCTATTACTCAACTTCCTAGGGCTTATAGAACTGGAATTAGAATATATTTAATCCTCGAGCCCATATGCAAAAAAGCGATATTTTCCCACTTTTATAACTGTATAGCTAAAAAACTATAAGAGATAAAATTTTAAAATTATATTTGGATTCAGAGAGTCAAGGAATATAAATAAAAAAAGTTCCAATAAAATCTGAAGTAGTCATTTTGAGTGCCTTCTTGATTTGACGTGGAATTACCCTATAGATAATAAATAATTTACACTAGTAACGATAAATCTACAGTATAAAAGTAGAGATCGTAAATTTTATAGTGATATATAACATTTTTAGGATCGCGATGGCACTCACTCTCAAAAAAATTTTCTACTTTTTTTTTTACAAAAAAATCCTTTTTTTAATTTCGAAAGAAATTTTTTATCATAAAAATTTAAAACAAAATTTTTCTAAAAATATGGCCTTTACAGAAAAAAATCAACACAAAATCTTTATTCGTTTAGCCACAAAAAACCTCTTAAAATCGTACAAAGTCAATAAAAACGTATGCGATTTACTCAACTTTCCTTATTTGAACCGTGTCCCAAAACGAAAAATGCAGAACTTTGTTGTCTGTCGAGCTGTGTACTTAAACTTTAACATTTCTCTAAATTAATTTTTGGCCTAATGTCCGGCTAGATTGGCAAAGTCGTAGGCGTCCTGACAATATTTGGTTCGAATTTGCTTTGAAAGTAATTCACACCAAATGTTAAGACTCTTACTTTTATAGTAATTGAGTTATGGTTTAAATATTTTCTTTATATATAGGTACCCATCCCTGGATACAATTCTAAAATTTATATACAGTTCTGTAAATAGTATTTAAAAATAAAAGGTGCTGTCAAGTTTAAAGTACATTTAAATCGAAAAACTGCTCCTACTTTTTCCTTATTTTTTTTCTAGGAAATGGAATATTTTGGCGGAAAAATAATTGGTGAAAACATGTTTTGCTGTATAATAAATAATGAACGTATTTGTAAAACCATCAACCCTGAATTAAGTAAGTTCCAGTACTCGCTGGATTTAATTCAGTATAATTTTGTAGATTTTAGATGTAAACAATTGTTCTATGAACTCGAACCAGTTACTAATTATAATACGAGCCTGGTAATATTAATAGAGCCAAGCTCTAGCTAAATTGTACATTCTACTGTAAATGTTCAGCATACTCCTTTCTACTACCTAAATTTAAAAAAGAATGATTCCTCCATTTCCTTTCAAACTAACTTATGCTGTCGTAATATCAGTCTTCGGTTCTCTTTAGTCGGAGTGACCGAATATGTGGTATCTACTAAAGCCCTTTTCACACTTTTATACTGAGTATTAAGATTTGCCAAATACTTAAATCCAATGAGAAAGTGTGATAGTGTGAAAGCAGTATGTTATCAAAATGTGAAATAATACGGAAAGAAATTTGACATCCCATAATACCAAACTATTTTTAGAAAATTTTCTAAACGATAACATTTTTCATTTTATCAGGGTTGTGTTTTTTTAAATCAAAAAACCAAGCTGAGTGAGTAGCAGCCGATAGTTTGCCTCCACCGATGATATTTTTTTTTGTGCTGCACCTGCCTTAAATTGCCATCAGTCTTATCGCCTACATACATATGTACTTTGTTTCTGCCATGCCTAGAAATTGTTGAATGTACGTATTATTTTTTGTTGTTTTTTGTTGTTTTTTTATTAGCCGAAAACTTGAACGGCCAAACAAACTTAAGACCTCTGCCGTCCATATAATATTGCTCAGCCGACGCCGTTCAATGTCTCGTCTCGGCTTGTTCCCTTGCTGATATTTTTCACTTTATTTGAAGTGTGATAATGTAAAAACGAAATGTTATGTTACGTTAGATTTTTTGACAATCACACAATTCTCATTGGATTTCTGTCTTACAAAATGCAATGAAAATCTTAATACCCAGTATTAGGGTGTGAAAGGGGCTTAAGCAGCTCTTATTTTGTGATAAGAAAGGTAAATTGTTAGGTCAAATTTCGTCTATGCTATTGGAATTCTGTCTACTTCAAGCAGCTAGCAGGAAGTATTATTCCTTTTCCATGATCAAAAATTCAGTTCACTATTATTTGAATCGACAAAAGATAAAATAAGAGAACTATACAAAAAATTATATTTGGAATCGTGTTATATACATTATTTATTTTTAATCACGCATGATTCCTTTGCAAATTTATTAATTTATACTCATAAAATATTTATTTCAACTCATAAAATATTTATACTCATAAAATATTTATTTCAAAAAATATAATATGGTATCCAATGGAAACCCTTAATGTAGAAAACTGAAAGCAGAATAAAATAAACTTTTTGAAATCGAAATGGTTACTATGGTTTTTTGTTTTGTTTAGAAATTTAGATTTGGCTTTCTTTATAGACTGATTGAACTTCTCATTTAGTCTATTAAGTTTTAAGCATAAGAATCTGAGTTTTTATTCAGAAAAATTGGGAAAAATCCACTGATGAGCTAGTTGAGCACTAGCGAAATAGCTATCTGGATAGGCTTTCCCCATAGTAATCAATTTCGATTATTATATTTTTTGGAAATAAATATTTTATACTCATAAAATATTTATTTAATAAATTTGCAAAGGAATCATGCGTGATTAAAAATAAATAATGTATAAGAGAACTATTTTAATACATATTTATTTACTGTTAAAAGGAATATATTTTGATATGCGAATAATAATATAATGTTTAACACTAATACTAAATTAATAAAAATCTGTTTTTATCAATACTTTTAGATCCCAATGATAGAATGGCACCACCTACTATGCCCTCACACTCGCTGACAGATGTCTATAAGATAAGTGAAGACCGTTTAGCTAAGATTCGTTCGTATTTCATGTACTGGTATTTTGATAAGGATTTATATGGCGGACGCGGAGATTATCAATATGATATTCATGCCTCAACTACACAAATTCATAAGAATTTAAATTTCCAATTACCCTTTTTTGGTTTTCGTTTTAATTACACAAGGGTAAGCGGATAAACATCTGATATTATAACATTGCATAGTAATAATCAGCACCGCATACGATTATTTTTAGATTTCCCTTAATGGCTACTTGGAATTCTCTGACCCTCCCGAATATTACACCTATCCCTTGGTATTCCCAGTAAAAGATTGGCCCAAGAAAAATGATCCTTCCTTTATTGGCATTTTTTTCTCCAAGTGTCGTGTAGGTCGTATTTATGCCACTGATATTGATCAACGTACACCAGGGGTTTATTTTCGGTAAGTTTATTTTTTTTACGCTTTAAAATTAACTTCTACATAAAAAGTAAAAAAAAACACAGTGTGTTTTTTTCTAATTTTTTATTTTTTGTTTGTTTGGAAGCTGTTAAAATACGTTGGCAAAACCGCAAAATTTAATGCGTGTTTTTGTTTTTGATTGTGTTAAAATTACCTAAACCTCCCCACTACTGATTCATATTTACCCACCGGTAAAAAGAAGGAGTATAATAGGCACAAGGACTCGTAATCGATTTTATACTCATTTATTGTTAAAACATGTTGTCACTATAGCCCGTTTCACACTATAATACGGAGTATTAAGATTGTCATTGGATTTTGTAAGATATAAATCAAATGAGAATAGTGTGATTATCAAAAAATCTAACGTAATATAACATTTCGTTTTCACACTATCACACTTCAAATAAAATGAAAAATGTTAGCAAAGGAACAAGCTGTGACGAGACATTGAACGGCGTCGGCTGAGCAATTTTATGTGGACGCGAGAGGTACCGGATCTTAAGTTTGTTTGACCGTTCAAGTTTTCGTTTAATAAAAAAAAAAACAAAACAAAAAAATAATACGTACATTTAACAATGTATGTATGTAGGCGATAAGACTGATGGCAATTTAAGGCAGGTGCAGGACAAAGAAAAAATATCATCGGCGGCGGCGTACTATCGGCTGCGACTCACTCAGCTTGGTTCCTTACTTAAAAAAAACACAACCCTGATAAAATGAAAAATGTTAACGTTTAGAAAATTTTCTAAAAATGGTGTGGTATTATGGGCTGTCAAATTTCTTTCCGCATCATTACACATTTTGATAACATACTGCTTTCACACTAACACTTTTTCATTTGATTTTAGTATTTGACAAGTTTTAATACACAGTATAATAGTGTGAAAATGGTTTATGTAGCAGACCTTCCACACTCGCTTCTGTTGAAAAGAATTCTAAAAGGCCCTTAATTAAATATCTTCTAGATGGCTTTCTGTGGAAATCCTGTGAAAAGGCCTTTTAATTAAGGCCAGGTTTCTAATAAAGACATATTAAAAGTCTTTGATTCTCGAAGAGTAGCATCCACTCGAAGGTTTTCACTCTAAATACATATATGTATGTATGTACTGATATAGTAGAGTTGCCACCTGTCGAGGCCAGTGCCGGAGTACCCCTAAAATTGTAATTTCCTGATATTGAAAAACTAATAACTGATTTAAACCACAAAAAAGTCTTGATATTTGAGTTGCCTCACACAGATTAGTAAATGTAGTTTCCAGGCGGAATTACTTGGGCTACAGCATGTTTTAGATCACCTGCTAGAATATCGGGTGCATGGAAGAAAGGTTCTCATTGCACTTGACAACCAGTCGGTTATAAAACTCATGAGGCAGGCGAACGTGTACTTCAAACTAGGGCTGGAATATTTTTTAAAACTTAACAGCTGTGCCTCGGTTAATGAGGAACATTGATGTGGGTTAAGTGACACCTAGGCACAGCTGGAAATGAAGTAGCAGACCAACTAGCAAAAGGGAGATCTGCTGTGCATTTCTGTGGATTAGAAAGAATTCTAAAAGGCCTTCTAGATGGCTTTCTGTGGAAGGCCTGTTAAAAGGCCTTATAATTAAGGACAGGTTTCTAATAAAGGCGTATTAAAAGTCTTCGAATCTCGAAGAATAGCATCCCTTCAACGGATTTCACTCTTAATATATGTACTGATATAGTTGAGTTGCCAAATTAAATTATATAATATAAATTTACATACAGAATTGCCAGAGTTGCCAGATAAAATATTTTATAAAACCTTTGTATTATGCTAAAAACTTTCAGAATCTTCAAAGCTCTTTCAAATTTTCTAAGACTCATCTCTATTTTTAATTAATTAGAAGAAATGTTTTAGAGTATTTTAAAAAATAGGTTAAAAATATTGTAACACCACTTAATTGTAAATAACATTAAAAGTTATGTATAGATTTCATTTAGATATGGCTTGTCTTCTTAGCAACATATTAAAGTTTTAGCCGTTTTCTATTTCTTACGAGGTTTTTTATAAGAAAAATTTTCAGATTATCCGTGAAAATTTTTTGTTTTTTTTACCGAATTTATTGGTATCCCTCAAACTACCAATCGGAATCAAATACAATATAAATATGACTTAAAGGGTTTTTAGGAACGCATTTTCGTATTTCTTGCTTAAATTAATGGTGATAGGGTTCCTTCCGGTAACATAAATATATTGTTTGAATTACTTCAGTATTTTTGGGATATAACGATCGATTTCGAAAGCTAAAACTATTTTAATAAAACTAGGTGCAGATTATAATTTAGCATTTCAAATTATCTAAGAAACAACTCGCAGTTACTCTTGTCAAAAACCTTTTACATGCGTTATATTTGCAACATCATTATTATTTGTATATTATAATTTTACACAAAAATATATCACTAACAACTTAAATTTGAAAACAACTAACTCGTAATCAAATGGCATTGAATTGCCGATATGTTGTTGAAAAACTTGTTTTATTTTTTGACAAATGTAATTTATTACCGAATTCTGCAAACAATAGCTTAATAATAAAAATCAATAAATGTTTGTTTAAATCGCAACAAGTATTCAATTAAATACTTATAAAAATGAACACAATATAAATGCAACAAGAATATAATATATTATGAACAATAAAATGTAATAAAATAACGATTCCAATAGTTTTTTTTTAATATGTACGTGAAACAATATAATCATCAGGGATTTTATTGTAGAACATGCACAAATGAAGTAGTTACATATTTAACCAGGGATGAGGACTAACCAGTTAGGATCCTATTGGTACAGAATTAAAATTTGATATTCGGATTTCTAGTAAAAGTACTAAAAAGGACTCTTAGGAAAAGAAATTTAATATCAAAGTGCTATAAAATGTTACTGAATAGATGTTCTAGTTGTGGCCTAAGCACTTTATGCAACAATGTGTAAGGTTTAAATTTTCATTAATTGATGCACTGACGTATAGGCAACACACATTAAATCAAAAACAATTTGACAGGTAACAATTTAGGTTTAAGCCTAGTACTCTGTTCGAATTTGTGAAAAATGTTGAGCAACATTTATTATTTCACAGGGAAAATTTGACATTTAAAATGTGGTGTCTATCTCGCGATTTGAAAAAATTTTACGATTTTATTGTTTTTAAGTATACCACATTGTTTTAGAAATGTTAACAAAAGCCAAGCGATCAGCTGTTGTTTGAAAAATTCCACATGAAATAATGCCCCTTTGCTTTATTTCACAGCTTTGATAAAATGTTGCCAGAAACAAGGCGAATTCATACCAGGTGGTGTTGATAGCCCAGCTGATTGTTTTTTGCTCACGTTTTTTTGCTAATGTCTTGTCAAAAATACATTGTTTTATATCTGCTAATCTATTGTCAAAGTTGTTGTTTTGTTGTAGTTGTTGCTCTACTGCTTACACCTGGTATGAATTCGCCTTGGCCAGAAAGATTTCAATGTTTTTCCACAGCAAAAAAGAGAAAGAGACTTTTTCATACAAATTTTTTATGTATGTATGTAGTTTGACAACATTCCACATGAAAAACTGAACAGAGTACCAGGCTTTAGAAAAAATAAAGTCATGCGCTACGCGAACAACACATTTTCATTGTTGAAAAACATTTTCAAAAAATAAAGTTTGGTGGTGAATTTTCGAAGCAAAATCATTCATAGCGATGCACCTTGACGACTTTTTAATCGTCAAAATTGTGGTGTCTTAGGTTTTGAAAATTAACAAGGGATAATTGAAAAACAAGTGTATCCATGGAGTCTCACGGTTTTGAGCGAACATTAGGCTAGAGTCATCATTGGATCATAATGTATAACGTGCGCTTCACTGCATGAAACAATTTAATTTTTAATTGAAACATTTTCTGGTCGTACGTGCTTACGTTTTGACTATCAGAATTAGCTAAGTGGCTATGGAAGTAGTTATTAAACACAGATAGATTTCTTCGGATGGGGATATTTGAAGTCAAAGTTTTATAACAACAGCTCTCAACCACACGTGCTTTAAAATATCTAATGCAGCGTCAACGAAATTTAGTCTAATTTATGTAAATGGTCATGAAAAATTTTTACATAAAATTGCGTATGTTCTAGCAAATCCATGAAAAACTACAATGAATTAGATAGAGTTAGGCAGAAATATTTCTTAATCCAATTGTCGATGTTTTTTTTATAAAAGTATCGATATATATTATTCGCTTAGGATATAGTGCATGTAATGTAGGTCATTCTTTAGTAATCGAATTTAAACACTTGCTAGGTTCATCTAATCTATATATGGTATGGTCACACAAAACTTATTATGTTTTTCGTAACAATATATGGTTACGGTGAACAAATTTTGGTTGTTTGTAACATTACTTTAGTCACTATAAACAAGAATTATAAGCAAGTATTGGTTAAAATTTTATCATTAAATGTTTATTACGTACAAAAACTGTTGGTTTTAACTATACAATTTTTGCTAAAGGCTTTACGATTCTCTACTGGTGAATCGATGGATTGTGATGGTATGGTTGCCATGTGCAAATATCGATAGAAATCAATAAGGAGTGTTTTTGTTCGGCCTTTTTTAAATCTTAATCAATTTAAAGGAAGAAATAGTCAAGCTTGAGGTCACTTTATTTTATCATATAATTTTTATTATTATTATTTTATTATTAGTTTATTCCGATATTTCGATATCCATCGGATATCATTATCAAGGACTAAAATAAAATACAAGAAAAAATATTTCATACAATAATACATAGAAATCGATAGCCAAAATGTGCCCGCCAAGTTTGCTAATTTATTATTCAAACAAGTGACTTGCATTTCATTTGAATCTAGCGACCAATTTGGGACATCCAAAAAATTTGTTTGTAATACAGTCAGTCTTCCACAACTAAAGTTGCCAGGCGTTGCTGGCCAAAATTGTTCCCACAAACAAACACTTATTTTGACTACAAGTTTTGTTATTCAAACTTGCTGCTTAACCTCAAAATCATGGTAAATGTAATAAAGTATTTTAGTTTTTATTATTTTATTTTATGAAATAATATAATTTAATAATCAAATTATTTTATTTTTATTATAATTTAATAATTAAATAATTTTATTTTTATTATTATAATTTAATAATTAAATTATTTTTATAATTTAATAATTATTTAATTTAAACTAATTGATATAAAATCTCCCGATTATTAACGATTAAACGTATAAAACAAAAGCCCAATGAGCAATATTAAATAATTATTTTTAATATAATCTTTTATACTCGTATGTTTTGTTGTGATCCTTTCGGTACAACTTATCAATTCACTTAGCACAATTTGCAAAGTTCAGTTCACGTCTCATTTACAACAATACATTCGCCAGCATAAATACATGAGATACAATTATTTAAACATGTACTCGTAAATATTTAACATTAATACAAACGATTTATTAGTAATATTCATACATATATTTACAATACAACTTCGAACACGAAGAAAAAATAAGTAAATTTATAAATTTTTTTTTTAATATATACGGATAATGTGTGCATGCTTATATTACTACTACATAAAAAGCATTCGTTTATTTATTTAAACTCAACATCTATTGAAATAATAATCAACATTTGTATTCAAAAAGTGCAATTTATAAAACATTTACACTGTACTTTACTATACAGCTGTACTAAAATAAAAGAATATGTAAATATATGAATTTGAATTGTTTGTACAAGTATTGTATATCCGGCTCTGAAGTGTAACTAGGAAATAGATAAATAAAAACAATGACGTATGTATATGAAATATAATAAAATCACAATATGAAATACAATGATACAACAAATAATAAAATCCAATAACAATATTGAGTTACGATTATCTCTGTATCTAAACATGTGGAACATATTCAAGCATTCATTCAATTGGTTGTTACATGCACATCTTCGACATACATAAATACATACATATATGTTTATGAAAAAACAAATTTTTAACAAATTTGTTTCTATATTTAAAAAGAATTTAATAAAATTTTTAGATAGTGTTTTTATTTTTTTTACATTTACATGTATTATTTAATGTGGTTTATTTAGTAAGTACACCATAAAGCAATTTTTGTGTGGGACCAAGGTGGTAGCAGAAGTTGTGTTAAAAAAAACTTAATTTTCATTCATTATAAACTTAAAAAATATAAATTTTCTAATAAACTGGGTAATAAAGCTAAGAAATATTCGTTAAAACCGAAAAATATGTAGTTTTTAGGTTTCCGTACACAAAGTGTAAAAACGTAACCCTATTGTTTTCGCTACAATGTCTGTCCGTCTGTCAGCGCCTTTTATCTCTGGAACCGTAATAGGTAGACTCTTGAAATTTCTACAGATGACGTATAGCTGTTGCCGCTATAGCAAAAATACAAAACTTATAGGGTGTTCCGATAGAGAGGTGTTATGCACGAATATGTGTTTATTTCTTGAACTGTAGGAGGCATAGACTCAAGATTTAAAAACAGTAATTAAAAATTAGTCCGCTATATAAACAAATATAAAAAATAAACTTAAAAATCAAAGGGTGTTCCGATAGTGGTATGATTCACATGTATAAGGCCTAGGTTTTGAACCATAATAGGTAGACGCTTGAAACTTTCACAGAAGGTGTATAGCAGTGGCAGCTATAATAGCAAATTCTAAAACTTATAGGGTGTTCCGATAGAGAGGTGTTATTCACGAATATGTGCTTATTTCTTGAACTGTAGGAGGAATACACTAAAAATATGCAAGCAGTAATTAAAACTTAGTTCGCTATATAAACAAGTCTAAAAAAATAAACCTTAAAACTAAAGGGTTTTCCGATAGTGGCGTGGTTTGCATGTATAAGGCCTAAGTTTTGAGCCATAATAGGTAGACTCTTTAAATTTTCACAGAAGGTGTATAACTGTGGCCACTATAGCAATAAATACTAAAACTTATCGGGTGTTCCGAAAGTGAGGTGTTATTTGCCTTTATGTCTTTATTTCTTGAGCTATAGGAGGCAACCACTTAAAATTTGCAGAGAGTAATTAACTCTATGTTCGCTTTCTAAACAAGTATATAAAATTAAACCTTAAAATTAAAGGTTGTTCCGAGAGTGACGTGATTCTCATGTATAACGCCTTATTTCTTTAACCGTAATAGGTAGACTCTTAAAATTTTGTACAGGAGATATGTCGTATGAGAATTACTAAAAATTATAGGGTGTTCCGACAATGACATATTTTTCACGTATAGTGATTTATTTTTTTTATCGTAATAGGTAAACTATTGATATATTCATAAAAGAAGAATTTCTATGGCCGTTATAACAAATAATAAAATTAAAGGGTGTTCCGAAAGAGACATGATTTTTACTTAAATGGCCTTATTTTTTGAACCGTAATAGGTAGACTCTTGAATTGTTTACAGCATATGTTGTACTTCGGCCGCTGTAACAATTACTAATTACTAAAGGGTGATCCGTCAGTGACAAGTTTTTCACGTATATTACCTTATTTTTTGAACCGCAATAGGTAGGCCTGATATTTTTATAGAAAGTGTATTACCATGGCCGTTATAACAATTCCTAAAATTAAAAGGGTGTTCCAATAGCGATGCAATTTTCGCGAATATGACTTTGATTTTATAAATAAAGGGTGGACTATAAGACATGAAAAAATTAACAACTTGAGTTTTTAAAGGCGTACTAAACATAGTACAGAACCCTACGTGTGTGAGACTAACTCGCACTTGACTGATTTATTATAACATAACTTCTGATCCCACCATTATTCCACTCTAAGATTTTCATTGTGTACTAACTAGCTACATTAAAAAACATACATATGTAAATTTTATTTAAAAAATCAAAAATTTTAATAAAAATAAATATAAGGAAAAATTTGTTAAAATTAGTTATTACTCAACTTTCTAGGGCTATTACAACTGGAATTGGAATATATTTAATCATCGAGCGCATATAAAAAAAAACATTTTTTTCAATTTTTATAACTGTATAGCTAAAAAACTGTAAGTGATTTTTTTAAATTATAATTTGATTAAGAGAGTCAGGAAATATAACAAAAAATTTAATATAATCTGAAGTAGTCATTTTGAGTGCCTTGTAGATTTAACATGGAATTACCCTTCTTTAAAGTGAGAAGTTGAGAAGTTTTATTCTTTAACACATTAAAAATTTAAAAGTTTTAATTACGCTAGTCTTAGCTAGTAATAATAATTAAAGTGTGTTCGGCTTAAAAAAAAACTATTTTTTAAAAAACTTTTTCGTTGTTTTTTAACTAATTTTATTCCAAATTTTAGTAATATGTAAAACAAAATTTGTTTAATAGCTCGATTATGGATGGCAACCTCAGTTGCGTTGTCAGTTGCCAAAATTGTATTACGCATGGCAACTGGCAACTAAAACTTATTAATTTTAATTGCAACCATAAATTTTTTTCACAGATTATAAAGTAAAAACTGCACTAAAACTGAAAAGTAAGTTTATTTTTTATCTCATACAGACAACGTAAGTATCATGGGCCTCTTTCTGCGTTCCTCACGTAATTCCAAACATAGCATCTGCAATGCAACAAAGGAATAATGATGATACGAATTTTTATACACACATAAATGTTTTATCAGCATCTGGCCCCAGCTTTTCAACTTTTGATGAAAATGTTGGAAAAATAGCTGCTGGTATGAAACTTGGTATACCAAAGACTTCATGCTCAAGAGCAGGATCTTTAGGTGGATGATGAGTATTGTATGTTTTCTTTTTAGATTTATCGCTTTAGCTGGAATATGATGATAAACTTGTATTAAATTTACGAGTGTGTTTAGGCACATTTTTAAAGAGATTGGTTATTCAAAAAGATTCAAAACTGTATACATGAAATAATATTTTTTGTATTTTCTTTGTTATTTATTAAAAATAATTTGATTGTTTATATTTATTTCCTGTTGCTAGACTGTCAAAATATCAGTATCGGTAACTTTATGGCAACTGAAAAAAATTGCCGTACATAATACCACTTTGTTTCCCAGTTGCGTTGCCTTTTGCCAACGCAACTAAATTTGAATTGCCAACCATAATCGACCTATAAAATGTATTTCTCTAAATTTGTGTAAGAAATTAGCAACAGATAAATTTGTTATTAATTTTGTTACCCAATATATTTTATATATAAAATCAAATATATAAAAAAATAAAACGGAAGCTTTAATCATAAACATTTTCCAAAATTAATGATATTTTTCGATTATAATTCAATTATTGAAATTTCTTCATTGCGTTACAGCACTTCTTTGCAATCATTTGCCAGTTTACTATAAATTGCATTACTTGTAACCAGCTAGCATCAGTCAGGGGCGGAAACACCACCTACGTTCATTTTAGTAAAGATCATAATATTCTTCTAAATCGTAACTGCAACATGAAGCAAATTTATTTAACAGTTTAGGTGATAGAATGTGCTATTGTTCCTGCTGTTTGTATATGTTTGAGGTAATTTGGAATTGATTTACATCAAAGGACGAATATACCCGTATTGTGTGAAAGTGCCTTGCTTATAAATTTATTCATATTTCTCTTTTATTTATGTATAAATGCGGAAAGTTTATATGCACAAGAGCAAGTTTGCATGTATAAATAAATGCTGACATATAAAATCTATGTACAAGTGTGTGTAAGTTTGTATACATTTACGGTGTAAAATTGTTTGACAACAATTCGTGGATGGATAAATGCAATTTTTATGTTTTGCATGAATAATAAATAATGGGTGATTTTTTTGAGGTTAGGATTTTCATGCATTAGTATTTGACAGATCACGTGAGATTTCAGACATGGTGCCAAAGAGAAAGATGCTCAGTATGCTTTGACATTTCATCATGAATAGACTTACTAACGAGCAACGCTTGCAAATCATTGAATTTTATTACCAAAATCAGTGTTCGGTTCGAAATGTGTTTTATCGACAAATTTTGTTCAGCGATGAGGCTCATTTCTGGTTGAATGGCTACGTAAATAAGCAAAATTGCCGCATTTGGAGTGAAGAGCAACCAGAAGCCGTTCAAGAACTGCCCATGCATCCCGAAAAATGCACTGTTTGGTGTGGTTTGTACGCTGGTGGAATCATTGGACCGTATTTTTTCAAAGATGCTGTTGGACGCAACGATACGGTGAATGGCGATCACTATCGTTCGATGCTAACAAACTTTTTGTTGCCAAAAATGGAACAACTGAACTTGGTTGACATGTGGTTTCAACAAGATGGCGCTACATGCCACACAGCTCGCGATTCTATGGCCATTTTGAGGGAAAACTTCGGAGAACAATTCATCTCAAGAAATGGACCGGTAAGTTGGCCACCAAGATCATGCGATTTGACGCCTTTAGACTATTTTTTGTGGGGCTACGTCAAGTCTAAAGTCTACAGAAATAAGCCAGCAACTATTCCAGCTTTGGAAGACAACATTTCCGAAGAAATTCGGGCTATTCCGGCCGAAATGCTCGAAAAAGTTGCCCAAAATTGGACTTTCCGAATGGACCACCTAAGACGCAGCCGCGGTCAACATTTAAATGAAATTATCTTCAAAAAGTAAATGTCATGGACCAATCTAACGTTTCAAATAAAGAACCGATGAGATTTTGCAAATTTTATGCGTTTTTTTTTTTAAAAAAGTTCTCAAGCTCTTAAAAAATCACTCGATAGTTTGAGTATGCTTATGTGTGTGTGCGTGTGGATGTGCAGATTTGTACAATCCCAGCAAACAACAAATGTCCGATGTTTAAAGTAAGATGTTGTTTTACTGATTTCACATTAAAGTTAATTGTCAACATTTTTTTACCTTTACCTTCTTTTGTACTTAATTTAATATTAAACGTTATTTTTAGTTACTCTAAAACATAAAAATTTGGCTGAATTTATTATAAAAGTTTTTTTTATAAGTTGATAATGAAAGTTATTAAAAAGTCTTTATTTAACTTTAAAACGTTTTTTTAAAATCTTAGTTTTTTAATATCATGATGATAAAATAAATATGAAAAATAAAATAAATGCTAAAAAAATAATATCAATAGCATTTTTACAATTCTGCTACACTGTTTGATCCGTTATTGCGAGGACATACTGCTAGGGTCTCTCTAAACATAAAATAATCAGTTTGGTTTTATTCGGGAAAAACCATAGTTGTATCATTAAGTGCTACTAGATTTTGAATAGATTTCGTCAAAATCTAGCGACGAAGTAGATTTTGATTTGTATGGAAAATCTAGTAAAAACAACTAGATTTCGCTCGAAATCTCATACGTACTATATATGACACACTATATGACACAAAGGGTTTTTTTTTACACAAACAAAATGCCCGAGTTTACCTGTATTATTTTACCACGAAAATGCCTGTGGTTGCAGTTGTTGTACTACGGAGTTTACCTGCATTATTTTACCATGGCTTCCACCGTAGCAGATTTTAATTATTAAATTTATTATTAAATCTGTGTGTTATAACATAGGAGGGCTGTTTTAAAGAAAATGGGATTTATGAATTTTCGCGGGCTGAGTACATTCGAGTGTCCAATTTTTTTTGTATTGCTATTAGTCAAATGTTGTTATTATTCATATTTCTGGATTAGTAAGGGGTGATCAATTTCGAGGTTCCCTACTTTTGTAAAGAAAAAAAAAAAACCACGAAAAATTCAAAAAAATTTAATGGAGAATGTTTATTATCATTTGAAAGAACATTCTTTGGCATTTTTTTTTTAAGATTATGTCTATTAAATATCGGCCGTTGCTACGTCGCAGATGGTCCATCCGTTCAATCCAATTTTAGATGACTCGTTCGAGCATTTTGACTGGTAACTGGCGAATGACACGCGTGATGTTTTCCTCCAAGGCCTGAATCGAAGCGGGTTTGTCAGCATAAACTTTAGACTTTACATATTCCCGCAGGAAAAAGTTTAACGGTGTGATATCACACGACCTTAACGGCCAATCGACCGGCCCAAAATGTGAAATTAAGTGCTCACCGAAATGTTCTCTTAATAAATCCATTGATTGATGCGATGTGTGGGAAGTTCCACCGTCTTGCTAAAACCAAATATCACCGAGATCACGAGCTTC
Source organism: Phasia obesa (assembly GCA_949628195.1). Classification (NCBI taxonomy): domain Eukaryota; kingdom Metazoa; phylum Arthropoda; class Insecta; order Diptera; family Tachinidae; genus Phasia; species Phasia obesa. The sequence continues at coordinate 39,455,016 of OX451215.1, forward strand.
TATTTCAGGCACGATAACGGTCGCCATTGACGGTTACGTTCGCACCAGCATCATTTTTAAAGAAATATGCACCGATGATTCCACCGTCCCACAAACCACACCAAAACGTTGTTTTTTCTGGATGATGTGGCAGCTCTTGAATCTCTTCAGGTTGCTCTTTGTCCCAAATGTGGCAATATTGTTTGTTTACATACCTATTAAGCCAGAAATGGGCGTCATCGCTAAACAAAATTTGCCTCGCAAACGTCGGATCTTCTTGGAACTTTTCAAGAGCCCATAGAGCGAAGCGATTTAGGCGTAAGTTTTTCCATTATGAAATGCCAAACAATACTCAACAAAAATAACATGACAGCATGACACGGCTCACATGTGTATGTTAGGATTTATAAAAATTTTTGAAAACAAGAAATTTTGTTTGTGATAAGGAATCGCAACATTTTAAAATCGAAAGATGTTTGTAAACTTTAAATAAAGTTTCCAGTTGCCAGAATAAAATTATCTTTAGATATGAAAAACATTTTTAAATATGAAAATGGAAAGATGTTCGTGAACTTTAAATTAATTTTTATGTTTCGAAAGTTTCCGGTTTCCAGAAGTAAAATCATATTTAAATATGAAAAACAATTTACTTTTAAAACTTCAATTTCTTTGTTATTCATTTTCATATTTCCTAATTCAGTTTGAAATGTTGGCCAAAAGTCAATGAAAAATCGCCAACAATATCGGCAAATATTTTTAAAATCGCCAAAAATTGCCAAGTCGCCAAATCCAAAATTTGACCGCCAAATAAGATTAATAATCGTCACGTTTGGCGAGAAATCGCCAATATCTGACAACCATGACTCTCAACCAAATCCAAGATCTGCCCACGATAAAGTGCAAAAATAACCCTAGACAGTCTACTCCATGCCATGCTTAAAAACTTGGTCTGAGGCAGACATAAAAGTCGATATTCTGGTAAAAAAAAAGCTACGTGCAACAATGAACATTCTTAACGCTTACCTTTCCAAAATGGAAAGCTTTTAACAAACATTTAAATAAGCAACCCTTTCGTTAATCATTTTGCAAACACTTAGAAGGGCTCTAAGGGTGGACCCAGGCAACGCCGGGTAAAATACACTAGTATTCACTAAATTTTAACTACTAAAATTTCTTTTGTGATTTTTTTTTATTTTATTTCAATTTAATTTTTCTTTGTTCTTTTTTTTCATTTTGACAACTATTTCGATAAAGTTTCGAAAAAAATTAGAGAAGAAACTGATTTCTTCGTAATTCAGAAGGCAATTCAAACTGAAGTACATACAAATGAGATCATTCGCTTTAAAAATATTTGAATGACGAATTAAGTAATTAAAGGCTGTACATAAAGGCTGTAGTGGAAACATGGTATAAGAAAATAAAAATAGTAAAAGTAATTGGAAAAACATTTGCGAATAAGTTAAAATTAATACTTTTAACAATTTGGCCAAATGGTTCACTTTATGTTGAAAATGTTATTACTTTTAAATTATTTTCCAATCCAATTTTAATTTGATATCACAAGATCAAAAGTGAATGTTTGCTGGGAATTACATTATATTTGAATGAATAATTCGGTTAGTTATTGTTACTTTTTAATGGTCGTAAACAATTCTTTCGCAATCACAGCCATATTTAAATGTGTATGAATGCAATGCAAAAAATGCATGTTGAGCATCGAAAAATGAACGCAAAACTCAATTCATTTTAAATTTTTGTCAGTTTTTATATTACATTGCATGATTCTTATACAGGATAGCTAAAGTTGGCTTTATGTGATAAATTAATATCATTGCTAGAAATTTAAAATACAATTCCTGCAGTGTACCTATTGTACTAGTGTGTTTTATATGTATATTATTTTATCGTTTTAAAACTATATATTTTAAATTTAAATATCAATTATTTTTACTTAAGAGTGCATTTACATTACTTGAAAATCTAGACGTCTTATGGGGCACCCATTAAATTTTAATTATTTTTTATACTAGATCATAGTACTAAATACCCTGTTTAAATACCAAGACTCTACCTATAATGTTTAGAAGAGAAGGCCAAATTTCTAAAATTCGCGACATCTAGGGAACACCCTTTTATTTTTATTAAATTTATTTTTGTTACAGTAGATATTGTAAAATATAATCTGTGAAAATTTTAAACGTCAGCCTATCAGTTATAAATGTATAATTATATATGCAAAATCGTGTCATTATCGAAACACCGTTTAATTTTTGGTTTTATTATTTGTTCTTGTGGTGGAACAGCATACGCCAGGGATGACTTTTAGTATGCGAGCTCTGGATACCGGTCGACCTCCAGTTTCAATGTAGACTTACCCCCGCATAAAGAGCTCTGTGTGGGTGGACTTAATTATCTCTATGAATGACCGGTGGAAATCCTGGCCTAAGGAAGAATTCAGAAGGGATGGACAGGAACGCCTCGCAAAGGGTGAACAGGTTAATCTCTAAGGGCTTTCCTATGGCGTTGAACCGAGGGGGGTTATTGGATGAGAATGACAAAGAAACCTCGCAAGGGGTGGACGGGTCAATCTGTGAAGATAATCCTGGGGCTATGGAGCTGAATGCGAATGAGCTGGACGCACCGAACCATATGAGCTTAGGTAAATCCTTTTGGGAAGCAGGCACCTCATAGCGCTGAAGTGTGTTCTAAAACTTAATTTAACGTGGGGGTTAAGGGACACATAGGCAAAGCTGGGAATGAAACAGCAGACCAGCTAGCAAAAGGAGGATCTGGTGTATATTTCTGTGGACCAGAACCCATAGTAGTGCTGGGTATTGGCATGATGCGAGCTAAGGTCCTACAATTGGGGAATCATTAAACCTGAAAGGGTAGAGGGAGACCACTACGTGTAGGCAAGCTCAAATGGTGCTCAAAGAGCCCATGGGCAGAAAGGCCAGTAAGGTACTCGGATACAATAGAAGTACTCTAAGCTGGATAACTGCATTAGTGACAGGTCATAGAAACTGTTCCTGGACGACGCTGAGACGGTAGCGCACATTGTGTGTGAATGTCCGGCACTGGCTGGCATAAGATTTAGGACTAATGGTAAAAGCTTGTTAAATGTCGATGCCATAGGGGCCTGAGCTTTAAACATATGCTAACAATTACCACAGATTGCGTGTTGAGAAAGAAGGCCGACAGTTACCTGTCGACAATTTGAAATCACTAAAGTCAAGATTAAAGGCTAGTTGAAGCACGTGACTTCATGAGGGTAAGGTTGCCGTATTTACATTTCGCTTGCCTATAATTATAGCGGACGGAAGGGGGTCGTAAAGGGACCCGTTAAGGAAGTGGTCTGCTTTGTTATTCCTCCTACAATAAAATAAATATAGGAAAAAAATTAATACAGAAACTTCGCAGATTTAAAGTGCCTACCCATTCCGGTTAAAAAATTACGCTACATGCATACATACGTAACTATTTTTCACTTTAGCAAAACCTTTAACTTTCTTTTTTTTTGCTATAACGGACATAATTTACACACTCTGTATAAATTCACGTTTTAAAAATTTAAAGTCATATTCGCGAAAATTGTATCACTATAAGAACACCCTTTAAATTTTACTATTACATATTTGTACGTTATCTACCTCTGTGGAAGCATATGAAAATTCAAGCTTACAAGATCTGAAAGATTACAACAGGGTATTTAAAATAATGTAAATATGTAAAGGCAAGTTAAATTTCAGATTTTTAAAGCTGCTATTATATAGTTTATCAAAGAAGCTGTATTAATTAGTTAGTCGGTGAAAGTGATTCTAATACTAAAGTCGACTGTAAAAATGAACAAACTCTTAACATTCTTTGAAAGTTCTGCTTAAAATTATATTATCGTTTCATTGTCAGAAGGTTTACTGACAGTTTCTGGCTTACTGCAGTGTCTTTTCTATGACTGATGTTATTAATATTCTTATTTACGTTGTCAGCCTTTCCTTCAGTTTTCCTCTCATTAGAAAAAAAAAATGTAACCATTTTAGGTTCTTATTGTTGAGGGCGAATGTGAATTAAGCGTTGACAAGTGATAAATGACATTGTTTGGCCTTTTTAGAAAACAACATCATGTAAATTTTTTGTTTGTTAATAAACCGGGTAAATGTAACCATTCTAACAGTTAAGACTTGTAGAAATATGAATGTGTATAAGACAATAACTATGAATATGACTCTATACGTGTGAACGTATAGGAAAATGGCAATCGTTAAGCTTCTGAAACTAAAGCACTGTTAGTAAATAATTTTTTGTGTAATCCAAATTATATATATGTATATATATATATACTATAGTTTTAATTTTTTTTAGGAACAATAAACATATGAGTTCGAAATATTTAGTATGTTGATACTATTTATGTGATAAATGAATAATAAAATGTTCTGAATTTCAAGTTTTACAACTTCATGGAACATAAGGTTAATTTAACATTGGTACACGAAAAACATTAACGGAACATTTTAAAAACAGGACAACAACTTGATATTAAGAAAATTTAAAGTCAAAATTAAATTGTAGAAATTTGTTCTAAAACTAATTTAGAATTATGACATATAACTTTGAGAAGGAACAAGTAATTAGGATGTTTAAATTCTTCATCGGTTAAATGTCAGACACTCATGTGAAATTTATATAAGAGTGAGCAATCATACGAGTATAAGTTATGTGACAGGTAACTTGATAAATGATACGAAAATAATTCAAAGATTTTTAAAAAGAATAGAAAATAGTAAAAATGTCGACACAAATGTTGAAAGCAGAGAAGAAATAATTCAAGTTTGTAAATTATTGTACCTATAAAGGGAAGCTGATGTATTTGCTGGGACAGGAAGAATTTAATGGACTAGATAGAGCTGAAGAACAGCAAGGATACGCTTTGAATATTTGGTGAATACAATGCATCTATCAATGTCCTAGTTGCGCATCGCGACATAACCAGCAGCAATTTTTTAGAACATGGCTTGCAGGATCAGGGTCATACCCCATGTTTAGGTGTTGGCGACTATCTAAACTCCTGACACGTAATTGGTACCTCTATCCGAACTAAATCGTCCTTCATAAGATTTAGGTCCAAACCACTCAGCAGCCACAAGGTAGTCACTGAAGGTCATAGGATAATCTTTGTGGGGCTACTAACTCCTGTCAGGCGTTTGGAGACTGGTCATATCTCGAAGGTTCTTATCTTCTAGTTTCAGGTCCAGTGAAGCCTGGAGGACTGTTGCCTCCAATTAATTGGGAAGAATTGGCGTCAAGGTGATAGAAGTCAACAATACAATACGCACCCTGAAGTTGTGAAGTTGTGTTTAAGTAATAATAACAAAAGGATGTTCAATTATTTTTCGTACAGCCCATTGAAATTTGAGAAAACATCTCAACAGACGAGGCATTGAGAACAATATCGGCTATTGTTATTGCTATTGATTCACTTCTGAATCACTTCTTATCACTTCTGATTCAAAAGTGAATATTCTGAAAGATTGTGATGCTTTCTGTTAGATCAGATGCAACCGGGATGCTTTCCCTCGTCCACTGGAAAATAGGAATGTGCAAGCACCAGAACTGATTGTAAACTTGAGTTTCTTCAGGAAATTAGTTGTAGATTAGCTGCTTTAGTACATGGCATGGGACACAATGAATCTCTGTTGGTAGGAGTTGTCTGAGTCTTACCCTTATTTTTCTAAGCCAAAATAATGCACAGAAAATCTAAAGCAAAAAAATATTGTAAATGATATATGTACATATGTGGTTATTATAATTATGGTGCACTTTAAGCCACGTTAGTGTATATTATACGTTGGTGTCTTTAAATAGAGTACATGATTTTCTAGAATATCACACAACGTTTTACGTGTTTTAATCAAAATCCAGTCTATTAAAATGAAATTGTCAAAATATGACTAAATTTTATTAATCATTTTTTTTACATGAATTCTTACACCTAATTGGCGTTGTCAAAATACACAAAATATTTATATGTTTTGTTACTTACCAATCCCCAATTGGGACTTTAGCGTAATGTGTTAGCAGGGTGCTAACTTGTATTTTGAAGTACTAACATAACAATAGTATCTATGGCATAAATATGTTTGACTTATCTGTTACAGTTTTCTTTTTAATCTTACAAATCTATACATATAATAAAATGGTTACTCATTTCCATCTGTCTGTCTGCTTTTACGTGATGCGAACTTGTGTGTTCTGGATGGATTTTAACAAAATTTTGTGAGAAGGTACCTAAGTATCCTGATCTCAATATAGGATACATTTTTCTGCTAAAATATTTTATTTCCAAGAGAAAGTGTGAAAGAGTGAAAGTATGCAATTTTACCGATATGCATACATTATATAAAGTAAATACATAAACCATAACTGAAGCACTGAAAAAGTAAGGGTCTTTGGTGTGGATGGAGGACGCTGACGAAGTGGCGAGCACAGCTAGTAAATAATAAAATGGGATACATGATGCTTACATGACAAACGTCTTTAATTATCAAACGTAATTAGTTTAAATAAATTGAAGATAAAATAAATAAAAATATGAAAAAATTCCAATATAGCCCCTCATGTTCATAATGTCATCAAAACTCTTCTCATTATGTCTCTAGATAATATTATTCAAAATGACCGTATAATGATTATACGGAATATGAATATATTATTTTTTTATTATATTATAATTTTGTAAAAAGTTGTTGCATTTTTAAAGCATTATTTATTATAGTTTCAGTGTACGTTGTTTTATATGAGTATACTCTGATATTATATGTAAAATCATATAAGCTAAATATAATTAAATACACAGAAACTTACAAAAGCCCTTAAGTGCTTTTTCTTTTTATTCCTTGTAGTATTTTAATCTTTATATTTAATTTTGCCTCTGCCCCAATTAAGGCATTGTAAAGTATAACAAAAAGTTGACAACAATCATGTGTTAATATAATATAAAGTTAAAAATAACTTATAAACATTTGCCTCAATGCATACACTCATATCTGCTTTAAATTAGTTATTATTATAATATTTCGATAATTCTGGGAATCACTTCAAGGCTGTTTAGCTAATATGGCTTTATTTGAATGTCAAACGTGAATAAAAGAGAAATATTAATTAGGCAGTTTGGTTATTGATTATATGTACTTCATTTTGGTTATTTAAGCCGTTTGCATGCCTTGCAATTCTATTATTGAAATTTATATTCTGATAAAATTCTATGACTTCAACATCCTTTTAGACAGCTAAATACAAATATGTTTGTACTACTAATTGTGGTTTATATAATCCCCTAAATGGAATGGATATTGTGTTTGCAAAATATTTATGCAAATTAGTAGTGCGCAGCTTTAGGGAAAAGTAAAAACAAAATTTTAGGTATTTATTTAGTTTGGATCGCAGTGATTTATTTGCTTGTAGAATTTATCGTATATTTAATTATAATTACAAGATATGCAAAGTAATGCAAAGTTTAGAATTAAGTGTTTAGTTTCTTTTTGAATAAGTTGTTTAATATATCTTTATATATGCTTATTCCAGGTTTGCAATTACTTTTGTATATTCATAAATCCATATTAATTCTGTTCTACACGCAAAGAAAAAACATGGTTGAGGTAACCATAATCTAAGAGCAACATGTTATGGTTGAATTATATCGTTATATTTTAAACCATAATAATAATAATATTGTTGTCATTTGAATATATTATTGTCACATAAAAATAACATTGTAAAATACAACCATAATTATGTTTATAATATAAACATACTATAATATACATCTATACAATATTTCCATCAATATAGAACAAGAACGCTACTTTGGTAACTTAAACGAAAGATTTAAATAGCCAAAAAAAAATTTATTTAGAGATTTGATAAATAAAAAAAAATTCAAACGAATGTGAAAGAGCTCTTAAGGTTTAGCTCCCATTGACCGCACCAGATGGCGCAAAAATCATATAATTATGTACTTTAATTTCCAAACACACATTTAGATTATGGAAGTGGAAGCTTGAAATTTGGTTTTACTGAGAGCTAGGGATCTTGGCTTCAATTTCTATATTTTTTTAAAAGGTTTTTAATGAAAAAAAGAATACAAAAATCGCAAAGCCTAAGTGCAATGTAAGTGTTGAATTGCATATTACAACAGAAAAAGAAAAAATATGGTGTTCTGTGTTTTTCTTCTTTTTGTGCTCTTTTTATGTCTGCTATTGAACGGCAAAAAAAATTATAAAATTCGAACCGAAACTTGGAAAAGGGATCTATGAAAACAATAATATTTTTCCTTTTTTTGAGATAATATTCATTACTATTTTTTAGTCAATTATATAATTTTTTTGTATATAAAAACTTAAATAATTTTTTTTAAGAGAAGTAACCCTCAGGCAATTAATGCCTATGTTACTCCCTTTGGAAAGGGATAGTAGTAAATAAGGCAGATGATTAGTGTGATAGTAAAGCTTCGCTTATGGCAACACTGCAATTGCACGTTTTTATTATTTTTAGAACAGTGTTGCAAGTGCCTCTGGTTTAGGCAAGTTAGTTTGATGCTAGCATAGTCAATTTATAATTATTTTACTTCGCCGGCGATTTAGTGCTATGTGGTAATACCGACGAAGGAAGGCGCTGTGCATTATTATAAAGAGATACATATCAGAAAAATTGATGTTGCCACGGCTGAGTATTGAACTCGTGACCATTGCTTAGTAGTCAACGTGCTAAAAACTTAAGCTACAGCACCCTCAAAAAAAAAAAAAATTATTTAAAATATTTATTGCAGTCAATGTTAAATATTTCGGTTAATGTTAAATATTTCTACTAAACTACTAAACATCTAGTAAACTTTAATTTTTATGAATATGGGAATAAATACTATACTCTGAAGTGAGTTCAAAAGAGTGTTTGTGTGTGGTCCAGTAAATGTAACCACTTTTAATTCACGTTTACTTTTACTTTTTGGGTTATGTTATTTCCCAAAATTCAATTTTTCTTAATGAAGATATTTAACTTCATTAAGAAAAATTGTCCTGCAAAATTTGAGAAGTCTGGTCAACTCCTTATTTTTTTGTCCAATCGTTATATAAGAACAAAGCAGTGTGATAGTTCGCGGGCTCTGATAGAATACTATAAGTATAAAAGATTTTTAAACATTCTCGCACTTTATTCAATAAATATTTTCATGCTGATTGTAATCTATTTGAATAATTTTTACTGATGTCAAATAAGGTTTGGTTTTTTATACAGATGAAATTTTAAATCAAGTTTAAGTTCGTTTTATTCTCTCTAAGAAAGAATAATTTTAAATTAGGTGAAAAATTCTAAACACCAGCAGAATGTAATACATTTTCTAGACAGATACGTTCGTCATCAGGACTCTTCTTATCTATCTTCTTTGGGTAGTGTTTAGTTGTAAAAATGATCTATTTAATCAACCAAATTCAGATAAAGAAATACGAGAAAAACTGTATTCAATCATTAATCGTCAGTTGGTGAGAACGAAATGTACCACTACCTAAAGCTTTCCTCTTGTTTAATATTTTTACTTTAATATATACCACCTTATATTTGTTGTTGCTTCAGCCAACCTTCGCTTAGCAATGAAAGCAAATTTTTGTTTATTTGTTTTCTCTCTATATTTCTTTCTATATATTCTCTCCTATATTTTTTAAGATTTCTGTAGTCTTTTTAAATATCTGCAATTAAGATTTTTTAGCAAATTATTACAGAAAATTTATTTCTCAAGAAGGGCTAATACTTCTGATCTAAATATCAGTAGAAATAAATTGTAGTAAAAATACCAAATGAATGAATAATGAATAAATGACTAATAATAATAATATTTTAAATTCAAATATTTTAAGTCAATGTCTGACCTACTTTTGGTTCAAATACTTAATGCCAACGAACGATACATTTCAGGTATGCACATTTATTTAATACCGTCGTTGGATCGCATTACATTATTGGCGACTAGTCATTATGTATTTTCACTTACCCTCAAATTCGCTTAGTTTTAAGTATTACCATAATTATAATTATAAATTACATGTTAATAAAGAAGACTGAGCAGTCATTAAACGACAGACCACCGTGTTACTTATTTAAAATTAAATGTTCGGCCATGAACGCCGAACTTAACAAAATTAAAAAATATTTTTCTTTGGTTGAAATTTTTTATTTTGTAAACTAATTCATAAACTTCAAAAATCGAATTTATATCGTGAATTTTTGTCGATTTAAATAAACCAAACAATCGGATTGAAATTTATTTTATGGCGAATTCGCATGAGTTATATGAAACTAAAATTCTAATTTCTATTAAAATATATTTTTTTCCCCTTCTACTAAACGCTTTTTTAAGGTCTTTGCTATATTTTTGACATTTAAAAGTTTTCGTTTCGACAGTATAAAAATAACAGTTCTAATCCTTTTAGGAACACGGGTTACAAAGCTGCGAGAAAATTTCGAATTATCAATATTTATTTCTTAAACGGTCGATGTATTAGCGAGATTATGTTTCGTCATTACAAAAAAATATTGCTCATACATTCAATTAACTATACGATGTGTTTGTTGGTTTTTGTAATGTTGAAATATTTAAGCAACATTTTTTCTTGGCGAATTATTTGTGGTTTTCCAATATGTAAATATTTTACGGAGAATGTTTTTATATACAAATACTGTTTTTGTTAAAATCGTATCTTTCAGTCTCAATTACTCATAATCATTTATCTTCATTTTTAACAGCACTGTCAGAGACCATTTTTCTTTTATGTACAAGCGAAAGTGCACAAATATAACAAAAAAAAAAAAAAAAAAAAAAAATAGCCAAATAAAAAATAAATTAAAAGAAATCTTGTTGGGTTTTTATTAAGGTTTACAAGTTTAACTAATAAAGATAAAGCCATATTAAGACAAAAAGGCAATAAAATGGCAAAATCACATTATTTTGGTAAATAGAAACCAGAGAGTTGTTGCTTCGATTTCAACTAAAGACTGAGTGTTTCTTGTATATTTTATATTATCAGACCACTAACTTTGTGGGCTCTTTTTGGGCCCCCTTCGTTCCTCAATGATTTTTTTTGGTATCCGACTGTTAATTTACGACTACCATACTTTCATTAAATCTCATGCTGTCACTAGCATTTACTCTCGACTATAGCGATATCAGACTGGCGACTGATACATGTCGGCATTCTTCCTCCCTACAGAGTCTATGATAATTGATATCATTTGCTTAAGTCTCCACAGCATCTCCATATATGTGTCTGCCCGTGGGTCACCAGTCCCGGGGTCCAACTGGTAGTAACATTGGTTACGAAGTATGACCGGAGTCTTTAATGTGGTATCACGGGTGTCAGGATCCCCTGGAATTAAGTTGCCAGCCTGGCAATGCTGCGGCCCGTCGGGGGCAACGTGGTGGCTGCGGTTTATACCTAAATCGCGGGGAGAGCGCAAGCTTAGTTTGGAGTTGCATTGTAACCGGGTGTGGTGACACAAAGAGCGGCAGGAGTTTTAGATACGCTCCGCTCCAAACCAAGGGGGACCATGACCAAAATCATGGTATCAAATTGGTACTCATAATGCATAGGGGCGTTGGTGGACGCATGGTAATCACCCAGTGGTAAGACCATCGTCGGGTTATGGTACTGACGTAAATCTGTGTCAAGGATATGTGTCTACCCGTGGGTCCACAGCCTTTTTTATGTTAGCCTTTTTCCAGGCACAGTGTCTGCAAGTATCGTCTTACCTCGATTTTTTACTTGGCCAGATAATACATGAAGCTTCCGTGACCAGTCACTAACGCAGTTAACGATTTGTAAGCACCCAGATTATATGCAAGCAACGATGATCTTCCTGTCAACTTGTAATGAAAAAATCCTGAGTCTTTGTTAGAAATCGAACCCACAACCCCGCATACTACCAACTAGCCTACCAAGGCACCCCTAGGTTTACATTACTATGCTCCATTAATACAGTAGAAATATATTTTTGTTATTGTATCGTAACATTTAACCAAATACATCTATACATATAATAAAGTGGTAACTCATTTCCGTCTGTTTGTCTGTCTGTCTGCTTTTTTTGCGTTCGCATCACGTAAAAACTACTGTATGGATTTTAACAAAATTTTGTGAGGAGGTACCCAAGAATCCTGATCCCAATATAAGATACTTCTTTTCCGCAAAAATATCTTATTTCACGGAGAGAGTGGAGAAAAGAGAGTGCTTAGTACGGCACCTTTAATTTTTTAAAGTTTTATATTTATATAGATGGTTTTAACTGCATTTACGGCACGACGCACAGTAAACTGTCTAGTAGAAAAAAGAAATTATCATTAAAATACATATGGAATGTAGCTGAGACTCTCACGATTCCAGAGGTGGTTTTGTTTTTCATGTGCGTACACCTATAAAAAGTTACACGGCTTTAAAGTCGAATTATTTTGATAATTTTTTTCATAACATTTAAGGAACAAAAAATGGGTTTGGAAAAATAAATCTTAAAAATTCATTTTTCAATAAAAATGCATGCAAATTTATTTGTTTTATTCAAAAATGTAGCAGAAATAATGAAAAAATCCTAAAATTCAAATATTTATAACAACATTGTAATAAAAATGAAGTTTTTAGCCAAAATATGTTTTTTTTTAAAAAAATAGTCAGCTTTGATGGACCCAAAAAAATAGGCACATCAAAAAAACTACTTTTATGAGTCAATAATCTTATTTTCTGTTATATATACTAAAATATGTATTTAAATATTTAGGTGTTTTCTATGCCAACTTTCGAAATATAATGATTTTAAAAATCATCCATATTAGATATTTTTATTAAAATTATCAGTTGATATTTTTAATATTTGAAAATGTATGATAGGCTATGCTTTAAACCAGGGCGAACTAATACAAGGTGAGTGCACGGGCGAATGCTTTAGAATGCCTTCACAAAACAATTAACCCAGAACAGACTTGAGTACACTCGAAAAAATATCAGAGAAAATTGTAATCAAAATTTAATGAATAAACTCCTAATTTCTTCTGATCCATAAATTTTATCTAATAGAAATACAAGCAGCTCTTTCAACAATAATCAAGAAATTAGTAGTTACATAATAGTAGATGAATGTATTAACACTGATTCAGACTCAGAAACTATTTTAGTGATTAAGAAATTGTTTACAATTGTTATGTTATTTGAATTTGTTTGTATTTATTAATCTTTATATAAATATGTTTTTTATATTAAATAATAATTTAATTTTAAAATATTTAGTGTTGTCAATTTGGAAACCCTATTCATGTAATGTTATTTGAATATCAATGGTTATGAGTATTTTCAAGACTTTAAAAAATAAAAATACTAAAAAGTTTAAAATAATGTTACGACAACCCTAAATAATTAGATATTGGTTAAATTTTATAAAAAAAAAACTACCACGCTTTATCATTTTGTATATGAAATAATAGATTAAATTCAAAAAAATAAAAATTACTGAAATGGGGGAATTTTGGGTATTTAATTGTCCCCACACCGGAAAAATAAAAGGATTTCTAAAAATGTTAATTCATTTTTTTTTTAAAAAATAGGCCAAGAGAGATACATATGTTTCAAAAGTTTCATAACTCCTTCAAATTTTTTCCAGTTTTACTATGGGGACCGTTCACTGTGCGACGCCTTTAATTTTTGATATATTAAACACAGGTGGCGCCAATTGAATAAAATTTGTATTTGTTTTTAGGTCGCGTACGTAATTTGGTTATTCTGTGAAATACTTACATACATATATACTTAGATAATTTACCCCCGGGGGTTCCAATTGTCATTGCAGTACATTCTAAAATACCTCGGGGGAAATAGGGCCACCAGACGCTAGGGTTCCTAGAACCTAAATCTGGAAAAAAGGTCTGTATGTTAAAACATACGAGTTCTCTTCGACGCCCGACCAGTGCCAAAAGGACTGGTACCACGGGAATCGGTAGCCCCACAGAGAGCCTATCCTCTCTGTGACCGGTTATTGGTGAGGTCCCCATTCGGGGGTACACGTGGTGGTTGTGGTTTAAGATCGATTTATGTAGGTATGGTGCACGGTCGATCAAGTGTGCTGTTGCACTCTCAACAGATGGAGTTTGGATAGTCTCCAAACCCCTAAGCAAGAGGCTATAATATGGATCTAGGCTTGCCTTGGATAAGGCTTGCCATATTATATAAATTGCTACTCATTGTGACTGTATCACACACAAATTGCGATTGGTGGCAGTCGTAAAGTGTTGTTATACTACACAATGGGGGCGCTAGTCTACGCTTACATTTCAATCGGTGGTAAGACCACCGTCAGATTAGGCCAACTAGGCAGGTACTCACGTTAAACTTGTTCCACAGTACTTAGATAATTATGTAATTACATTATTTGTTATTTAGCGTTAATTTTCAAAATTTGGTAAGAAAACTACGACTTGAGTGTTTCTATAAAATTCTGTTATTGTTAGTTTCTTCTTAGTTTAGTTGCATTTTTCTTTTACAATTGGTGTAGAATACTTTCGAAACAAATTCGAGCAAAATGAACGCCCACGACGTGGCGCGTACAGCTAGTATATTATATATTTAAGTTTAAATTTAATTCAGTCGAACAAATTATTAACATACAAATGGATTTTTAAAGTAAAATAAAAACATTTTGTTTTAAACACTTGCAGGATGTAATGCATTTTTGGATAACTAAATCCTTCTTTAGAATTCGTCATTCCTGTTTGAGTGGGTGGTTGGTTGGTTTGCGTGACAGCTTGGTACGCAAATGCTTTCAAGTAGAATCAAGGATTCCGTGTTGACACCCACCCACTCGTCCTGCCAATAAAGTTGATTCATCGTCAGAACATTACCCAAAAATGTCATTAGATTGACATCAGCATATTTTCACTGCCCTACTAGAATTGAAGATGTACATAGTTTATGAGCTCGGTGACAGCCTGCCTAGCAACAAAAAAGTCGACTGCCCTTCTTCATTCCTATCAAGTAGAACTATACTTGCATTCCTAATAGCCAAATTTTTAGCCTGAAGTACATTTGCCCCCTTGGGGGAGAACAAGCCATCTTCGAACCATCAGTTTATACCCTACTATTGCAGTAGTGTACAATTTTAACCTTTTTACTCTCTCTTTAGATAGTAATTAGTTGTAAACATCATCAACATCGTCCGTAAACATATTCAGAAATTTGGTTAAATTCAACATGGTATCTTCTATGCTATCGTCCCTATTGATAAGTTAGAGAAAAAGGCGCTTGAGCCTACTTGAGAGGAAGTATAAATTAATTTATTTAAGGTATTTAAAGAATAATTTATAGAATAAAATTAATTGTATACTTGAATACTTACTTATGCGAAAATATTCTAGTTTCAACTGTTTAATAAATTTTATACTTCACAATTCGATAGTTACAATGCTTGCAATTTTTTATTTATCAAATAAAAAAAGGTTTAATTTTTTAATATTTTTGCGATTAAATTTTTTTTTTGCAGAATGGAACGTGATCTGATGACACGCACTGACAGATTCGGCGTTGAAGTACGTGAACGTACCATGTGGGATATACGTGATGGTGTGGTTGGTGCTGACACTTTTGTACCCAAACATGTTGTTATCACAACATGGAAAAATGTATCATTTGCTGGTGGTATTGATAATTCCTTATTTACGGTAAGTGGTATGAAAGACACAGAAACCCAAAAATACATGTGTCTGCATAGTTGGTAAATATTTGTCAACATGATGTTTGAATGGTTCTGTTTTTATATTTTCTGTTTATTTTCTTTTATCCCAAACGAGATGATTTATGATTATTTTCGTGGCATGCATAAACTTAAACGTAACATTGCTATATGAGTTTGCTTTTATAACTTTTTTATTAGCAAAACATTTTTCAGTATTACTATAACTCATAAGGTAAATCGAGTTATACATTAATATTTCTTTTATTCACAATGTTTCACAGTTTTTGCAATCATTTGCGGGTCATCCGTCTGATGTACGAATGTAACCAGGTTCTTCAGCGTGTTACGCGCCAATGGATTTGGATGAGATTCGAGCCTCCTTAGCGCCTTTGAATTTTTTCTACATTGCTAGTTGAGGCAGTGCCCCATAACTGAATACCATAACACCAAATTGGTTTGAGGATCGACTTGTACAGAATAAGTTTACAATCTAAGCTCAGGGTGGAAATTATGCCAATAAGCCAATTTAGTTACACTGTTCTTAATCTCATTTGTGTTAACTTGAAATCTATGTAGCTCTTCCAAGTAAGGCGACTGTCAAGATGTATACCGAGGTATTTGACGTCTGAAAGCTGAGGTATCATTTGATTATTTATGCGAATAGGGTTGCATGATTCCCTACGCAGTGTGAAAGTTATATGAGTGCATTTTTGTTCATTCACCTTTATTTTCCATTTCTTCAACCATTTTCCCAAATCGAGTATGTGGGGTCTTGTAAAAGTTGTGACGCTATTTGGGCGCTTCCATGAATACTTAATAAATCTGTGTCATTCGCAAATGTTGATGTGTGGCCTCGGGTGCTAATTGGCATGTCTGATGTGGGAAACTCCGGCTTCAGTGAGCTGTGGCGAGCTTAAAAAATATCCTTTTAGTAAAAATTTTCGATCCGTTAAATAATTTTTTAGGAGTTTATAGATGTTTTCGGGCAAGTTCAGCTTAAACTTCTATATTAGGCGTCGATAACTTCGATAAAAAGTGCAGAACAGTACTTTTGTTCTTCATAGGCATTTTTAATTACATTTACTAATCTGAGTGTCTGTTGAATCGTACCATATTGTTTTCTGAAGCCAAATTGATGGTTCGGAATACATCCTTTCTCGCTAAGAATTGGATTCAGCTTAGTTATTAATACTCTCGCAAACATCTTTGACATGTTTGATAAAAGGCTTATAGGTCTGAATGGTTCTACTTTTGTGTGGTCTTTTCCTGGTTTAGGAATCATAGTAATCAAATCACCTTCCACTCTGTGGGAAAGTACTCAAGACGTAAGATGGTATTAAAAACAAAAAAAAAATAATTCTGCGACCTATATGGGGCAACTCAAATAACACCTTGTTACTTGTTTTATCAACGCCAGGGGCTTTTTTGGTGTTTAAATCCGTTATTGTCCTTTCAATATCATTAAATTCTAATCTAAGGCACTATTTCCTACTGGTGACAACTCAACTATATCATTACATATATATGGAGTGAAAACCTTCTTCGGAGGCTTACGTACGACCGGTATATAAGGGTTTTTACATACACGCCATAATGAATAATCTGATTGTGCAGTTGTGTCGAGGTCTTCTAAGTAATTTTTCAGAGATGCTACTCTTCGAGATTCTATTAGCTGTCTTAGCAGTTTCATACAATCTTTAAGTCAAGATTTGAGTTGAAGAGATCTGTGTGATTGTCACTCTCTTCGAATTTTTCTTTTTTCAGCCAAGAGCCGCTCGACATCCACAGAATAAATTTGATTGTATCTAGCTGGTTATAGGGTTACTGATGAATGATCTAGATATGTAGATATATAAGACATATAAAATGGATCATCTTTATGAATCATCTTAATGAATCATCTTTGGGAATAGTATTTTTAATGGTAATAATACTACTTTATAACAAGTAAGTGTACTATATTCGACCATCCGAATCTTCTATACCCTTCACCACGGTGATTTTATTTATACAGACATGCAACATTCTCCATATTGTTGCCTCTCTACATAAATTATAATAAGTCGTATAAGAAAAAACTCATTATTCATGCTTTAAACAAATAGAAGACAGCAGCTACGCAGCTGATGCTGTCTGTAGTTTAATGCATCTAGGTTTTAAAACAGAGACCTCATATATTTAAGAATCAAAGGTATTTAAAAAATATAATACTTTATATACATAAGTATATTCTTAATCATAATTTTCATTTTCATAGAAATATAAAATTTTTTTTTTCAAATATTTTTTGTAAAAATTTGTTGTAAAAATTATTGTTTTTTTTAAATTTTATTCGAAAATTGTTTAGGCAATTTTTATAATTTTTTTTTTCAAAAAATTTTCTATAAAAGCATCATTTAAAAAATATTTTGTAAATTTTTTTGTAAATATTTAAAAATTTTTTTTTTAACATTTTATTTTTATTTTTTTTTTAATTTTATTGACTAAAGAAAAAAAGTCAATAAAGAAAAAACAAAAATACTTAAAAAAATTTTTAAGGATTTTTTGACATGACCCTTTTAACTGCTCCTGTTTACCAGTGGGCACCCTGTGGGTCCATTGGCTGTTTCTATGTGTATTGCTTTCTATAAAGGTCTTTAATACAAATCAAAGCAGAAAACCCCTATCAACCTAAAAACAAACAAAAATCGCCCCTCGCAGGGAGTTATTGATCCCTCAAGATATGTATGCACTCCTTGTGATCTACCTTTCGCGGTCTAATATTTATTTGATGAAAAAGCAAAAGAGAATCATTTAAACCGAAAAAAATGAAAAAAAGTGAAAAAATATAGATGGGCGTGGTTTTTGGCCCGTAGCCTCCAAAGGAATGATTCGATGTTGCTGAATTGCAATACCAAAATTTTCGAAACTATGTCTGAGAAATTGGTGTGCTTAAATTGTTTGTGGCTCTTCTGGTGCGTTGGCAAATGACATTACTAACCGAACACGGACAGACGGATAGATGGCCAGACGGACATACGTACAGACGGATATCGCTTTATCAACTTCTCTATTTATAAGGATACAGAATATATATATTTTATGGGGTCGGAAATGAATATTGTAGAAATTACTCACGGAATACCAAACTTATATATATCCTTTCCAACTGTGGTGAAGGGTATAAAAAGAATTGTCAGAAGAGGTTATATGCAAATAGGTATATGCAGGAACTATCAAAAAATCATTTTTGCGGAAACCCTTAGAAATTTGAAAATACTAGTTCTTGAAGCAAGAAACTTAAAAAACTTTAACTGGTCAAAATAAAAAATTTGTAAAGTTTGATTTGCTTTAAAGACGCGATATGCAGCATTAAACGAACGATATGTCTTTTGAATTTTAATTTCAATATTCCTATTCCTTCTGATTTAATTTCTTTTTATAGAATAAATGCAAATTGATTTTTTTTTATTTATGGTTTCTATTTAGTTTGTTTTAACTTTTTAATTAAATATTAAACAAATATCTTCAGTTTTTCACATTTTTAAACAACTATAAAGTAATCAACAAGGCCTTTATGCTGGTATACATGCTTACGTTTTTAATTTAATATGATTATTAATACCAGTTCACATGAAAGAATTTTTTTAATTAAAGCAATCACAAATACATATGTGGTGGAAAATTCGATATTAAAAATAAAAGAGTTAACCTTATGTCGATAGTACCTCAAGTGATTAAACACAATATTAAAATAATTTTCACAATTTTATTGCCATTTATTAAGGTCATTTAAATTCATTACGAATTTTTACAATTTTATTAATTAAACGTTTAATTAGACGTTTGAATTTATGTGCATATTGTTATTTCATATGCTTTTTGTTCGAGTTTTTGTGTAATTGATGTTAACATTTACGCAAAACTTTGTTTTTTTTTAACACAATTTCCTATAGGAAATAAAGAAAAAAAAAAAGTCCAACAGTACCCTACAAGAACAGTGACCGTCAATTGAGCACTGATGAGAGATTTTTTCTCACTGTTTAGAACAAAGTTTCTTTCAGTTTTAATAAATATGATAAAAATGAGACCATAATTTGTGTACGTGTGATCAACTATGATGTAAAAATTGGCTGCATGCAAAATGGCCCTATGAAAAATAGCCGGATAAATAATCATCCTAAAGAAATGAAAGATTGCCCAAAAAAGAAAAATGAAAATTTGGCCCAAAAATTGTGAAAAATATCCAAATGTTTCGCCAAATTTATTTATACTTATCTTATTAAATAAAAAAATATAAAAATGTCAATAGTTTTAGTAAGGGCATTGATATTGGTTATTTTATCGAGCAGCTATCTTTGAGCAACTGCTGTGTGTAATCTTTGATCAAAATCCAAGAAAGCAGCGACTCCTGCCGATCACTAGGAACACTACGTAACCGTAGTCACGGTCGCTACAACCGTCGCTAAATTAAACCGTTGATTTAAATTAATTAAAATTGATTTAATTTAATTCATCGATCGAGCTTTGAGAAGATTTTGTATGTAATCTGTGATCACAGTCAACACAATATGAGTTGAAATTAATTATTTAAATTAATAAATTAATTATTGTTTATTGGCGCCGCAGTTAAAAAATTTTAGAATTATAAAATATAAAAAATCGCGCTATCTTTTATATTTTATAATTCTAAAATCGCGCTATTTTTAACCGACTTCAAAAAAAAGGAGGTTATCTATTCGTCTGAATGTTGCTTTCTTTTTATGTGTAGAACTCAGCCATTTCTGAACCGATTTTAAAATTTTTTTCTTTATTTGAAAGGTTATACTTTCAGGTTGGTCACATTTTAAAAACAGTTCATTATATTAAAAATTAAAGGGTGTCTCCATACAACATACATGTTATTTAGGTGTATTAAGAACCGTAAAGGGCACCAAATCAAAATTTTAAAAAATTGCGTGTCGCTATAGCTCCCAACAGCAGAAATTAATAAACAAATAAATTTAAAATTTAAAGGGTGTCCCCATAGGTGACGTAATTTGACCTATTTGAGCCTATCTTTTGAACCGTTATAGGCAAAACCTTGAAAATTTTACAGAATGTCGATTACTCTGACCGTTATAATAAAATGTATAAATATTCAAAATTTTAAAGGGTGCTCCAATAGTTCATTTAATTTGATATATATGGCCATACTTTTGAACAGTTGTACACAGAACGCTGAAATTTACAAAGAACCTGTATTGCTAAGTCCACTATAACAAAAAGTATAAAATTTGAATTTGGAAATAAAAGGGTGTCCCAATAGTTAATGTAATTCTATGTATGTGGCTATACTTTTGAACTGTTATAGACAGACAGCTGAAATTTACAAGGAACCTGTATTGCAAAGTCCACTATAGCAAGTATATAATTTAAATTTAGAAACTAAAGGGTATCCCCATAAATTTTGTAATTTGATCTATATGGCCCTATCTTTTGAACCGTTAAACACAAACACTTAAAAATTAAGCAGAATTTCTCTGGTATGATAACAAATATAAATATTTGGAATTACAATGTAAAGGGTGTCCCCTTGGACACCCTTGGGCAATTTTTCATTTATGCTTTTGGGCGATTTTTCATAGGCTTATTTTGCATGCAGCCGTAAAAATTATTCTACGATGACTACCCAAACTAGATGAACAAACCCCTCACAGCAAAATTGATGCAGAAACAGATTTAATATTTTTTATATTTGAATATTTATTAATATACATTTTAAAATTATTTTATACATATTTATTTAATATATAATTTAACATATTCAATGATGACTGCGTTCTAATGCCATTCGAACGTTTTTCGAAATTCAATTGTTCCCTGCTGTTGTAAAACATCTGAAATATGAAGAAATATATAAAATATTCCAAGATAAATCAAAGTATGTACATACCTCGAGGATGATTATCAACTCACATAAGCTTCCCGGAAGCATATTTTTCTCATCTACCTTCCTCGTTGTACTTCTCCAGCAGGTCTTCCGAACAGATTGCGCTGATGTCAGCAGTATTCCCCGATGTTCATTTTATTATATATATATATATACATCCTACTATAGTAGGAAATCATATTACAGCGAATATTTTTTAATAAAATATTTTGTTTATAATAGTATTTTTTTTAAGGATATTTTGGTCTTAATTTTCTGAAATGGAACACAATACCGTTAACTGAAATGCAAAACCAAGAAACTAACAGAAATTCTGATATTGATTTTTAAATGATTATGATGCATATCAGCATCAGCCGTGCCCTTATTATTTTTCAAGTTTTTCGTGTAGAAAATTAAGAATTTTATGAGAGAAAATAAATAGAATGTTAAGTGGTTTTGCATTTCACCTAACGATATACTCGGATAACATCATTATATGTTACGGATGTTTCGTCCTTATATCATTTTCTACGGAGAACATTGACAGCGTCCTGACAATATTTTCTCCGAATTTGCCTCTTGTTTTGATACTTTCATCCAATACAAATATTAATATTCTTATTTTTATAGTGTTGCAGGTATGATTTATATATTTACTTTGTATAGAGGTACTCGTTGCAGCATAGGTTTTATAGAGTCTTAAATTTCCCAGTTTACAAAAATAAAGGATGCTGCCAAGTATTTAGGTATCTCCCCACAAATTAGTGAAATTCATTCAATAGTTTTAATGTGATGAGAACACAGATAGACGGACGGACAGATAGACACATAAGTAAGATTGCTATATTTGGTCATGTCGAATCTTATATACAATTCATCTAGTAATGTTACATATTTCCTTATTCTGTTATGTTCCGAATTTCACAACTTTATTATTACAAATAAAAAATGCCCCAGTTTAAGCCTGGTACTCTGTTCAGTTTTTCAGGCGAAATGCTGTCAAACTACATATGTACATACATAAACAATTTGTATGAAAAAGTTATGAAAAAATGTTGCAGAAGTAGTACTCTGTTTTTACTGTGGAAAAACATTGCAATGTTTCTGGCAACATTTTATCAAAGCTGTGAAATAAAGCAAATGGGGATTATTTCATGTGGAAAGTAAAAACTTTTTGTGGAAAATTTTGTAAAACAATGTGGTATATTTAAAAGCAATAAAATCTTAAAATTCTTCCAAATCGCAAGATAGACACCACATTTTAAATGTCAAATTTTCCTTGTGAAATAGTAAATGTTGCTTAACATTTTTCACAAATTCAAACCGAGTACGAAGAAAAACGAGTTGGAAGAAAAACATTTTGAATTCTCTTTTGTTTATTGATTTGCGTTAAAACGAACTAACATTTTGTCGGAAATATTTTATAATATTTTATTATAATTGAAGCAAATGCCAACAAAGCGTGTCGCCGAGTACCAAAAAGAAAATCATTGCTCTCTTCCTCATCCGTAATGTGCTACCAAACTAAATGTTTCCCTTTTAAATGTTTTCGTGTCTAAACTCAGACTAAAGATATATAAATTTTTTTTGGTAAAAATATTATCGAAAATGTTTTGTAAAAATTTTATCGAAAATTTTTTGTAAAGTTAGGACCTTCCTGCAATCTATATTGCGTTAGAATGGGGACTAAAGGGTCAATTTGACCCCCCCAATGTGCCACAGTGTATCTAGTGGACACACTGTGGGTCTATCGGCTACCTGTGTGTATTGATTTCTATAAAGGCCTTTAATACAAATCAAAGAAGAAATACCCTACTAACCTAACTTGTAACCTAAAAACGAAAAAAAATCGCCCCTCGAAGGGGTTATTAATAGCCCAAGATCTGTATGTACTCCATGTGATTCACTGGTCGCGGTCTAGTATATATTTAAAAAAAAAACAAAAGAGAGTCGGACATCGCTTAATCAATTTCTCTATATATAAGGATTCAGAATATATATATATTCCGACCCCATAAAGTATATATATACTATACTTATAAAGTATATATACATATATACTGTATGGGGTCGGAAATATATTGTATAAATTACACACGGAATGACAAACTTATACATATGTACTGTTGTCACACCTTTCAGTGAAGACCGTCGTCACTGGCTGTTGTTTTGGTACGTTTGGCGAGCGCTGCTGATGTAAAGACATCAAATTCAAGCCGCGTTTTAAATAGTACTGGAGAGTTAGTGTAACCTGTTTTAGTATAAATAGTAATGGGTTTAAGTAATTGTTCATTAGGGTCGTGTTTATTCAAATGGTTTTGAACAGGTAAATTGATTGCTTTATGTGAGGTCAGTTAATATTTAGTATTAAGAAGAGTGTTGCTATTGTTTTCAGTGCTGTAAGTAGACCCTCATTGCGAAAAAGTTTAGTTAACCTATATATTTCTGGTCCTGTGTTTTTTTTTCTTTTTGTTCTTGGTGTTGTATTGTCTTAGTAGTTTGTCGCTAGTACTGCTTCTGTTGTCGATTTTTTAGCTTTAGCGTAAATTGTGCTAAGTTCTTTGTTGTACTTATCTGGACTGAGTGGGATTATCTTAAGACAGTGTATCATATATCTAAATACTACGAGTTTATGTTGCGTAGGGTGCTTTGATGTAATGTTATTCACATTACAGTGTCTGTCGTGGTTGGTTTTCTATAAATGTCAAATGTTAAAGAGTCAGTGCCTCGGTTTATTGTAATGTCGAGATAATGCAAAGATCTGTCTGTTTTCTTTTCCATATATACCCTTTCCGTCTGAGGTGATGGCTTTAAAAATACAGATACACAGTATTAGCTGAATAGATTAAAAAATAAAAATACATTATTGAAATACACGAAATATACGAAATTCTTCATTGATGATACTATTTTAGTATGAAATAAAATGCAGTGAATTAATTTCTGCATGAAAGTTTGCATTAAATTCAATAGATGATATTTTCTACGGACACTTACTCAGTATATCAAGTGTGTAGAGGTACATTTGTGTCGTTCTGCTATTTTCACTGTATTTTATAAAGGCTGGTTAGATTTTAAGGGCCGATATTGATTTTGAATAAAACACAAATTATTTAGGAAATTATTGTCATTTCTTTTTATTTTGATAATATTGGTATGGTTCAATTAAGTATGGAATAAAATATTGGCCAAATAGCCGCCGCGACCTCGGCGGCACACCTCCATCCGATGCTCCAAATTTTCGATGACCCTGAGGCATAATTGAGGTTCTATGCCGTTAATGTGCCGAATTATCTCATCCTTTATCTCTTGAATTGTTGCTGGCTTATCGACGTACACCTTTTCTTTCAAATAACCCCAAAAAAAAAGAAGTCCAATGGAGTCAAATCACATGATCTTGGCGGCCAATTGACATCGCCACCATGTGAGATAACACAGCCATTGAATTTGTCGCGCATAACAGCCATTGTTTCGATAGTTGTGTAGTAAGTGGCACCGTCCTGTTGAAACCACATATCGTCCACATCTAAATCTTCCAATTCTGGCCATAAAGAGTTCGCGAACACCATTCACAGTAACTGCCTGACCGGCCTCATTTTGAAAAAAAATACGGCCCGAAGATGCCACCAGCCCATTGGTTTTTCGACAATCACTCTTGGATCATCATTCGCCCAAATGCGGCAATTCTGCTTATTGACGAATCCACTGTGGTGAAAATGTGCCTAATCATTGAAGATGATTTTCTTCGAAAATTGATCATCCAACGTTGCCATTTCTTGCCACCATTCTGACCATTGCTCGATTGTGTGTCTTTCCATGGTTCAAATTGAGTCTGATATTGAGAAATATTAAATTAAATGCAGGTGTGGTTCGTATTCAACATCCCAAAAATTTAACCACCCAATATATAACTAAACAATTTTGAGGATGATAAATCTAATCGATTGAATTAATTTTAAAACTTTTTTTTATAGAAAAATGTTATAATTTTTACAAATTAAAAACTACTTACGATTTGCTCTCACAAGTATGCCTATAATAATATATTATCAATGTAGTTTTAGTAACAATTTTTTGCTTAATATGAGTGTGAATAATTAATTCAATTGCTGATAATTACCTGTTTTATTGCAAGTGATTTAAGTTAATTAAAAAATAATTTGTTTAAAATTATCTGACGCAATTAAACAGCTACAAAAATTATAATAAAACTAATTGTAAAACTTTTTTTTTTTTAATTTACAGACTAATACATTTCAAATGGTTTTAGCCACTGATGAGGTCTATACTTATGCCATATTTAATTATGATGTTATTAACTGGTCAGCCCATACAGAAGCTGGTGGTGATACCACCCATGGTGAAGGCGGAGTTCCTGCATTTGTAAGCAAATTTTATATTTTCAGACTATTGTTTATTTAATCTATTTTACCTTGACATTATTTTTTACATGTTGATTTGCTAGGGAGAAATATATTAATTTAATTTTAGGGGTTAGAAAATAAATTTAGTTTTTTTAATATTTTAATTCTAATCACGCATTTACTTAGTAAACTTAGTAAAATTGTAATTACTTACACCGGGGCTCTTAATTTTACACTATTACCACTTTTTTCAGTTTTGTTTTAGAAGAAATATTTCTTATTTTTTTTCTAGTCAAAGTAAAACAAGAAACATAGTTGTAAACTTAATCAGCAATTAGTTAAGGTAATGCATAGTTAAGGTAGCCATTTTAGTTTGCTGGAAAAGTTTTTAATATTAACTCCTTCCGGTCGGATGGTATGGAAAAATATACCACTTATTACAAATAATATTTTCTACATTTTGTGCAAGTGTTGAAATCAATTCTTTAATTTTTTAACGAAGTAAGAAATATATGGACTGCCTCTCATCAGACTAGGTTCGTAAGTTATGTCATAATTATCTTCGTTTTTTTTTTTAACTTATAGCTTAAGAGAACCATTTTTATAAGAGGAAATCATATTTCAAGAAAACAAAAACAATTAATTTAATTACTCCATTTATGTAAATATGCCTTTAAAATGTGTGTTAATTGCGGCTCATCTGATAAAGTTCATCTAAAAAAATAAGTTTAATTTAGATGTCGCAAAAAAATCTGTCTAAGTCTTTAGTTCTCTTAAAATGTTCTTAATTTTTTAAAAATTAGGTGGCTTATCTTAAGGAAAAAAGAAAAAGGCTACATAAAGTCACCGCAATATTGTAAAAGAATGCCAGCATCATTTGTTGCGTAACCGTGTTTAAAATATCCGCTTTCAATTCAATTTTTTTATTATTTTAAAACAGCGCCATCTGTTGCTTAACCGTGTTTAAAATATCCCGCTTTCAATTCATTTTTTTATTTGGCGCTGTTATCTGTTGCATAACCGTGTTTAAAATATCCCGCTTTCAATTTAATTTTTTTCATTATTTTAAAACAGCACCATCTATTGAGCGATTGTGTTTTTTAAATATACTGATTTCAAAAATAAAAGGTGCTTTAAAGTATGCAGTACATTTAAATCGTAAATTTGCTTCTTCTCCACGTTCTTTTGAAAATAAGATATTTTTGTGGAAAAAAGTATCCTATATTTGAATCAGGATATTAAGGAACCTCCTCATAAAATTTTGTTAAAATCCATATAGTAGTTTATACGTGATGCGAACGTAGATAGACAGACAGAAATGAGTTACTGTTTTATTATATGTATAGATTTGACCTATTCTTATGGTGGGTGGGCTAGGATGTCTGAAAGAAATATTTGAGAAACACCTCATATCCAAAAAGTAAACTTTCGGGAAATAAAAAAAACCCAGTTGGTCCATAATTTAACATCATATATGCTTCATTGAGTTGTTTTAGGCTAATAAGGTTTGTCGAGACTATACCAACAATTTAATATGTCGAACTCAATTTTGGCCTAAAATGAACATGAGGTGTTTCTCAAATGAAAAAATACCAACATTTTAACCTGGTAACCTTAATTTTAATGTATTAAAACTTATTTGTCTTTAAAGTGCTAACCAACTTAACAGTTTCGGTTACACTCTTGCACACACTTGCTCATAATCTCTTTCGAGCTTTTGAAATGTTTGCGAATAAAATAAAGGAACTTTTTAATGGTTTGTTGTTGGTGTTTTTCGAGTTCTTTGGTTTGTTGTTTAATATAAAATACATTACAAAATGAATTACTCCAGCACTGGTTTGATGTAACTTTGACCTGGTCTAATGTTATATGTTATGGGATAAATTATAAAAAAAACTTATGTGTTTTCAACATAGTATTAACACGTCTTTACTGTAAACAGTTTTTTGTTGTAAAGCTCTAGAATTAGTGGTATATGAAATTAATTTAAATAAATAAAAGATAAAGATAGTGAAGGCTATATTAGACAGGATAATACAAAATTTAGTTGATGGATAAATTTACATATATTTGAAAAAATTTTTGTAGCTTGATTTACGGGATTACTGAGTTGAAATTAATACAGATATTTTAAATATTAATGCCACTTTTACTACTTTAATTATTATATAATAATAAGTTTTAGTTATAACTTTTCTTACAATTCTCTTGAATGTGATTTAACAAAAAACTTTAATATTTAGAATAATTATTCCGTTGAAATGTTAATATGAACATACATGTTAAGAGAGTATTTTGCATAGAAACTTAATAAAGTTTTTTTTTTCTGCAAATCTTTTAATTTTCTTAAAAGCAAAAGTGAAAATTAAGTGATTGCTCTTAAAATTTTTCAGGAGTGAGATCAAAGAAATATAAAATTTTCATGGAAAGGAGATTTTATATTTCTTATAATTATGTATATTGCGGAGCCACTTCCTGCTTATATTGCTGGTAGCTGTCATGTCGTTAGATGCAATAACTTTTCGTATTTTTAATATCCCAATATCGTTGCACTTGCTTGGGCTCCGTTAAGTAAGTTATTTTAGTTGGTTACAAGTAAAGAAAAAACATGGCTGAGGTAACCACAATCTAAGAGCAACTTATTATAATTGAATTATAAGGTTGTAGTTTAACCATTTTGTTATAATCATAATAATAAATTTGTTATGTTAGAACCATCGACCCTTAAACAGACGTGACTGGGGATGAGAAATGGGGCAAATAACGACAATATTGTGGCTAGCATTTTCGTCTTTATCAAAGAAAAACTGTAAAATGTACCGAATTTTCCCTGTTTGTTGACTTCCTTTTTTAACACCACAACTAAATGGACCAAACAAAAATCAGTTAAAAGATTTTTATTTTTGTGAAATGTCACCTTAACAACGAACATAACTTTGAAATTGTTTGACCGATACTTTACGAGATATCGATGACTATAGTCATCTGCCGAAAAAATAATGGACTAATTTTTCCTATACATACATATCGCACCCTAAATAAAAAACGGTCACAACTCAAAATTTTCCAAAACTGACTTTTTTTCATAAATTAATTCCGAGTACAAATCTCTAACTACTGCAAAAATTTCTTTCACATCACTATTTTCTTTAACTCGAAAAATACAGTTATGTCTATTTTTATGTTAAGTGTGTTGCTTCTGCACATAAACAGTTTTTTGTCTCTTCTGAAAATTTTAGTATTTTGAGTTGTGACCCTATTGTATTTAGGGTGCGATATAATAAAATAATCACTCATTTCCTGTCTTTCTGTCTGTGTTCGCACCATGTAAAAACTACTGCAAGGATTTTAACAAAATTTTTTGAGGAGGTACCTTAGTAGCCTGATTCCAATATAGGATACTTTTTTTCCAAGAGAAAGTGGAGAAAAATCAGTGAAAATACGCCGTTTTTTTACCGATTTCAGGTACTGCATTCTTTAAAGCATCTTTTATTTTTAAAAGTAGTAAATTTTAAGCAAGGGTTGCCGTAATAACATTTCGGTTGTCTATAATCATAGAGGACGGAAGGGGGCCGAAAAGGGACCCGTTAAGGAAGT
Source organism: Phasia obesa (assembly GCA_949628195.1). Lineage (NCBI taxonomy): Eukaryota > Metazoa > Arthropoda > Insecta > Diptera > Tachinidae > Phasia > Phasia obesa. The sequence continues at coordinate 39,484,602 of OX451215.1, forward strand.
GCCCTGTTTCGATTTGTTGCGAAACAGATGGCGCTGTTCTTATTTATTTCCTGTCTGGCTTTTACAGAGTTTTACAATAATTTTTAAAATTTTAGAATTTTATCCAGGGATGAGTATCCTTACATAAAGTGATTACGTAAGAATCTTAAAATTTGGTGTTTATTACTTTCAAAGCAAAGTCGAACAAAAAATTGTCAGGACGCATACAAAGTGTGTGGATACAGTTATAGTAGTTATATTTAAATTTATATAAATTTATTTAAGATTTCTAAAAAAAACGACTTTAGTAAAAATATTTACAAGTTATGTTTATGTAAATTTGGTGGTATTGCCAGGTATAGAGACAGGGATATGGCACTTTCAAATCAAACATAATATTTTTTTTAAACTTTAATAAATTAAAAAAAAATTTAATTATAAAATTAACTCAAAAAAGAACACGAGTTGTAAGGTTTTTTTACCTTACTCCGCATATTGTTTTCAACGTTTTAATATTCCACCACTCACTATAACATCTTTCTGCTGAGGTTTACAGTAAACGACTGCAATAACTGGGAATAAAACACAATGAAAATTTAAAAACAAACTCACTTAAGTAAATTAAAATACATGAAATTTAAAAAGTTTTTTTTAATACAACAAATTGTACGAATGTTTTTTGGCCAAGTTTACACGTGTAATAAACTTAATAAAATCCAACAAAATGTAAAACAATCGAACTTGGCAAAAGGCTGTTGATGTAAACTTTATGGTTTGAGTGGATAAAAAATTTATTTTTTAACATCGAATTTATTTGTTAAGATCTTCTCCCTTAAACTGAATAAGCCGCCTTTAACGAATCTTCAATATGTTTAAGTTTTACGGAAGGTTCAAAAAATAGGTCTTTGTTAAGTCAGAGCGTATTTTTTTTTTCGACTATACATTTCTCTTACTGCCTGTCCCACAATGTCGCAAGAGATCGTGTTTGCAGCAGTTGAAGTATATTTTATTATATGTGACCCGGTCTATGAAAAGGTGGCTTATGACTCAAAAACAAAATTTCGAAAAATTAGCTGTTAAAGATAAACAATGCATTTCGTCAGTTTCTTAGTAGTTTTTCTTCGAGAGCGTTTCCACCATCTGACATCCAAAAAGCTGTTAAATTTATTGAGTATACAGCCGATCTATTGGCTCTTCCACTGCCAGGACGTTTATCCAAATTCAAAGATTATCTCGTCATGAAGCTGTCATCTAATGAGACAAAGGCTTCAGTATATCTTTCATTTGTGCTCTTCTTTCTCTACATTTTTAGTACACTTCCAAGCAAGTTAGGACTTTCTAGTTTTTACCACGTGAAAGAGCGTCTCAAAAACTATCGAAACCAAAAAAAAAAGTGGAAACATTTTTTTTTAGTCATAAGCCACCTTTTCTTAGGCCGGGTCACATATTTGGTTTAATTATTAGTGTATATTTTTTATGTATCACTTCATTGATATCAACGAAATCACAAAGAACACCATTGTGTAACCTTTAAACAAGCTACGAAATCAGTCATATGATTGCGTTTAGGCTCAATTATGAGCAAATTTTTAATGCAATATTTAAATTGCTGAACCATGAGACGTGCTAGAGGCATAAACTTGTTCGGATAATCGAATATTATTAACTTGCCAATGACTCTAGACTATAACGATTCGATTGGATTTTGCCAAAGTAACTTCTATAACTGGATGTTCTTAACTTGGTCATAATATAGGGATGCAATTAATTTAGGATGCATTTATTTTTCCATAATAAAAAAAAACCATAAAAGTAATAATGAAAAAAAAAAAAAAATTAAGTTTAAAGACAGCACCACGAATAATGTAAATTTCGATTGTCAAATATCAAAGATTGTCAAAGAGGTAGTGTTGTACTAAAGAAAAAAAAAATAATGAAGAAAAGCAAATCGTAATTTTCTAACAACTTCCTTGTCGTTTTGTTTGAAAGCTCTATATGATTTTTGTAAAACCTGTTGCTAAGTGCACTCGAATTTAAAAAATAAATTTAAAAATTAAATTTTTAATTTTAATTTTATTTTATTTTTAAATTTAATTTATTGTTTGCTGAAAGATAAAAATTTAATTTTTCACACAAGTAAACAGTCTAAAAACCACAACACAACATCTGCTTTGAAAAGCTTGTCATAAACATACAAATTTAAATGAAATTCTTTTTTTTTTTATTGTCTGTCAATGTTTGCAACACATAAAATTTTATTTTAAGTCCCAACTTTACCACATACATTTATTGGAATTTATACATCAATATACAGGGTATTCTAAACTCAAAAGACTTTTTAAATCATTTGATATTGTGAAACTGATAGATTTTTTCTGTTCGAAATATTGACTATTATCCCCTGTTCATCGTTTGAGAATCATAGGGAAATAAAGCTAGTGTTGACTAACTCTGAGAAGCTTTTTTGCTTGTCTGCAGAAAACACCCAGAGTCTTTGGCGGGAATCGAACCCGCAACCTCTAGACTGATAGACTAGCACGCTACCAGTCGGTCTATCGAGGCACTCAAAAGGAAAGCATTGAAATATGGCATATCATCGCCCATTTTATTTTCGGCGGCTATGTCAACAAATAAAACTCACACATGTTGGGAGCGGAAAACCAGCGCGTTATTGTCAAGAGGCCGATGCATCACAGGGACTGTGACAGTTTTTTCTAGATGTTATTGGCAGCATTGGAGCCGCGTTTTGACCTCTTTAGAGTTTTTCTTGTGAGGTGCTGCTCATAGCTCCAATTATCTGAGTAATTCTTCTTGTAAAAATATACTGGCAGGATAAGCTTCTGTAAAACGAAGTAGCAACTAAGTAAATGTGCACCTTTTTTTATAGTAAAAACAAAATAAATTAAGTTAATTTTATTTAATCATATTTTAAAAAATACATCTGTATTTGGACACCATTTATGCGAACACGTGTATTTTAATGATAAGTAAGTGGATAAGTTTATGAACAAATTTCGATAGAATTGTTGTAAACTTCAAAAAACTGTACAATAAGCACTTAATAAAAGCATTTTATAATTGACTTTTAATTTGTGGAAAATAAAAACTTTGCCATTTTTATGAGTAGAACTTTTAACATTTAAATATGTATAAATATTTTACTAAATACAGGCCTGTTCTTTAATTAAAAGGTGTTCCAAGGTATATTTATTTTAATAGGTAGTGGCGTTCCTACAACAAATACAACAACACAAGAACAACATGGCATTTTGTTGTTGCTTTGTAGTTCGAAATGTCAAAAAACATAGAAGAAAATTAAGAAGGCGTGTATGTGTTTTATTGCCTTCTCACTTCTACACTATAAAATTTCTGAACACATACAACTTTTAACATGTCGAACTACTACATCAGCTGGGTGGACGACACTACCTAGTAAGATAAATATACCTTGAGGTGTTCTACACACAAACATTTTTATGCTCATATTGACAAAAATATTTTTGATTTATATTAATTTCATTGAACAAATTTTTATTCAAAGACTATACAAATTGACTGCCGGTTTCTTAATATCGCAAAAATTCTTTCTTTCGTATAGGTACATTCAAAACAAAAACAAAATAGTTGAATTTGTTTTTGTTTTAAATATAATTGTAAGAAAGAACCCGAACTCTGTCGACATTGTGAAACAGGCTCTTAAATGTCTTTAACAAAGTCGTTTACGTGTTAGAAAATAACAAAAAAAAAAAAAAAAACTATCAAAAACTCTATTTATTTGCTGTTATTCTGTGTTCACGCTATATTCTCCAACATCAGTAAAGGCAAAAGAACTTAATAATAATAATAATAATAATAATAATAATAATAATAATAATAATAATAATAATTATATTTATATTTATTAAAAAATAGATTGGTTTCAATGCTGGCAATGGTACACAATCTTATGAATACAAACCCTATAGTCAAAATATGGTTTTGCGTGATTTGACAGGACGTGGCTGGGGCAACGGTTTTCCAGGACGACACATTTTCCGCATTGATGAAAGAATTTTAATTGGCTCGTGCAACAAAGATATTGGTAAGAACATTTCTAGGAAAAAGTAATTATTGTAAAACATAAATAATTGAAGGCATTTAAGAAAATAACAATTCTAAATAATCTGAGTTTTTACATGCTTGACTCGTTTTTTACATCCCTTTCATCTAGATGCTTCCCACTTACCTTTGACCTTCGCACCTGAGTCTGGCAACATGTTGGGTGGCACGGTGGTAAATATAACAGGACCTTGTTTTGATCCCAATGTACGTGTTATGTGTCATTTTGATACGGAGGATGTTTTGGGCAAGTATGTGGATAAGAATCGTGTCATTTGTGTACAACCATACCTGAAGGCAGAAGGTTACATACGTTTCGAAATATCTGTGGGCAATGAGCGTTTCAAATGGCGTGGCAAATATTTTGTAGGTTAGTGAAATTGTAAATAAATATTATAATAAAAAAGGTACATAAAAAAAAGAGCCCAGCTGAAATGAAAAATAAGTTATTTTTAATGCTTTTTTAATAATGCAAACTACATTTGGTTTTTTTTTATCATGAACAGAAACACCAGAAGCTGCTACTGAAAAAATTTTTTTTGAAACCGATGATGTTCACAAAAAAGCACCAAAGGAAATAAGTATCACTTGGAATGCTTACAATTTAACTTCAAATTTAAATGCCCCTATAATGATATCATTGTGGGGTTATCGTGAAGCTACCATTCAGTAAGTATAGTTCCTTTTCCCTTTACTTAACTGCTAAATCTAAACAAGAGCGTAAGGCTGAAATAACTGTCACAAATTCTCATGTACATCCAAAATGTATGAAGCAAACCTAAATAGCGGCGTCAACGCAATTGGCAATTGGAAAACAATTGGTTGCAAACAAAATGTTATTGTTATTTTTTTTTTGTGTAAGAGTGGTGCCATTTTAGCTATATTCTGCTTTATCTAGCGATTTTATCTCTATTTTGCTCTTAAATTTATTAGATTTTACTAAACAAAATAAGTTAACATTACTGTTTATTACAAAACGTTGCGCTCTTATTTAGGTTTGTTCAAAGCTAGGCGCTAAACGTCGTTACGTCTTACGCGCTTGTTTAGGTTAGTCAGTAATAAACATTTATAGATAATCTTATATTCCGTATACTTTGCATTTACTTGAATTTTAATTTCATAATATTTTATGGTTTTAATGTAATTATTTTTATTGTACTATTTCAGTCCTCAACTGGAGTATATTGACGTTATTGAAGCCAGTATTAATAACGGTCACTACATCATCGCACCACATACTTTTGGCAACCGCAATAACATTAACAACGATCTGCAGTTTGGTTTTTTGCAAATTAATTTGACAAATCCAAATAATTATAACAATTTACAAATCAGTCCGTAAGTATTGCTTTGAATTTTTAATTTGCGGGGAAAAAATAGTTAAAAATAATATTGAGTAGCTGTATTTAAATGTTATAAAACGAATACCATGATTAGTGTTTAGTGCTAATCGAAAGTTATACAAATTGAGAACGAAACACCAGGTTAACAATAACCCGAAAAACATATTTATACATATTTCTAGGTCATTAGAAGCATTTTTTTAAATTTTTGCCAACATCCTTCAAGTATTTAAAAAACTCCTTTTTGCAGAAAAGGACGATAAATTAATTTCTTTTTTGGTTCATGTGATTAGAATTATTTAACTAATTTTAATTAAAAATTCATTATTTAATAAAAATTAATAGTAAGAATCCTTAATATTAAGTTTATATTATATAAAATTTTAGACATTTTAATAGCGCGTGCTAACCCCATTTTTTACAAAAACTTAAATGTAGGGTTTTTATTAAATCATAAATTGTCCTCAAATAATCCCAAGCAATCTCCTTTTTTAATGGCTTGAATTAGTTCTTCCTTAACATCGAATAAAGCCAACCCCAAACATTTTCTATTAAGCCAAGGTCGAGTATAATAGTACTCAATTAAGAAGCTGTAGAATTATGTATAGTATTATTGTCTTGTTGATCGTTACTCATTATTTTAAAACAGCTCCATCTGTTGCGAAACCGTCTTTAAAATATGCCGCTTTCAATTCATATTTTGTCATTATTTTAAAACAGCGTCATCTGTTGGGCAACCTCTTCCCAAAAAAAAAAACATGCAGTAAAGTATGCAGTACCTTTAAATCGGTAAAAAAATTACCGTACTTTCACTGCTTTTTCTCCACTTTCACTTGATATTTTATTTGAAAAAAGGTAGCCTATATTCGATTTGGATTGGATCCTCACAATATTTTCTTAATATGAATCCAGTAGATTTTACGTGATGCGAACACAAAGAAAAAGACAGACAGACAGGAAATGAGTAACTGTTTTATTATAAGTATAGCTAAGAACACGGTGTTTATGTCTCCATTTCTTAGAACAACCACTATTTGTAATTGTTTTAAGTAAAAATTGTACTTTTCTCGTATTTATATATTTTTGTCGATTTTTTTCCTATTTTTAGCTAATTCGATTAAATTTATATTTTGTGATTTATTAAAAATATTTTTAAAATTAATAAAACTGGAGTGGCCTACACTCAACTTTACCATACCAAATGGAAACAGATATTTTTATGGATATATTACATAAAGAGTAAAAGTTCAAAGTATATTCGAATCGAAAGAAAAATCATTTTCAATTTGGGGTGTTAGGTAAACTACCCCTTGCCCCTTCCCGATTATGGCCAACATTTATACAGCTCTTTGTCTCCATAAACCAAAGGCTCATACTGAATTTCATTTTGATATGTCATACGGTATGACCTGTAGAGCGTTTACAAAATTTGGGAGTAAGTAAACTACCCCTTGCCCGTTCCCAATTAGGCCCATAAACCAAAGCTACATACTAAATTTCGTTTAACCTGTAGACCGTTCACAAGATTTGGGGAAAAGGAAACGACCCCTTGCCCCCTCCCGATTATGCCCAAAAACTCTACAGCTCTTTATCTCCACATACCAAAGGCACATACTAAATTTCATTTTGATATGTCAAACGGTATGACCTGTACAAACTCAACAAAAATAGTGGCATACACGCTCACAGACATCATCGCGAAAATAGTCAAAATGGATTCAGGAGACCTCTAAACGTATAAATCCGTTAAAATCGCTACCTCGATTTTTTTCATGATTACTATACTTTACCTATATTTACCTATATAATATTAGACAAATTAAAAAAAAAAACATTTTGGCGATTATTCCGATTTTGGCGAATCAGATTAACAAATATCTGACAAGCCTGGATACGAGGAAGTGGTAGTACTCCTTTTATTTTAATTCATAGTTTGGTGTCTTGTTGGAATATCCTTGTAAACAATAAAAATTGATTTTGGCTCTTTCCGCTAAATTTAAATTCAATGCTGTTGTTAGGATAAAATATTTGTTAGCTACAATTCGGTGTGGGTATCTATCCTTGTGTTTTTTTGGAAGCCTTTACTATACTCGGAGCGATTGCTATGTCAAATTTAATTTTATTTTTATCTAGCACGGAAGAGTTCTTCTACCAGGTCGTTATTCTTTTTTGCAGACATCATGCTGAATCCTGAGGAAGCGTGTTTTTCGATATTTTGAACAACTTTGTTACTAAAGCATTACTCTAGTAACAAAATTAAACTGACTTACTTATTTATTTCTCATATTAATCAGTCGAATTCAGTTAAGGCCATGATTCACTATCATACTCAGTCGTACCAACTGTCAAAAACAGCATGTGAGCTAAATAAAGTAGGATAGTGTGGATTAGAAATGTATGTGTGTGGCAGACTTTTTGACAGTCTGTACGATTTGATAATCTTTTGAAAAAAATCATAAAATCTTATTTTTCCTTGCGATCAGAGTTGCAAAATCTTGTTCTGTATGATAGTGTGGCATCTACATCGCCATTTTGAAACGATTTTTTGAGTAGGACAGAATTCTGTCAGACTTTTTTGTGATTAAATCGTACGATTGTGTAGGAGAGTGGATCCTGGCCTTTAATCGCACGGCGGTTAAAAGAAAAAATCGCTTTATTGAAATTAAAAATTATTAACTTTTAATCTCATTGAATTTTTAAGCCTCTTGGTTCGCTCAACGGAAAATTCGGTTAACTGAAAAATCGGTTGGGTGAAACAAATTTTTTTTTTACAAAGGCACACATTCAAATTAAGCGAGCACCGCTAAAAAGAAAAAAATCATTTTAATTCTATAACATGCATTGCCTAAAAGTATGTAAGTATTTTTGCAATAGTGGTTATTGTTCTGTTTGAAAAAGTCAGTAAAATTAATTTCATTCAGTTCAAATTACATATTTTATGCAATGAAAATTAGCTATTATTGTATTATACATATAGTTAATAAATTAATCTGAATTGAAATGAAATATACAACTGGTTTTTAATGTCAAGTGCTCACTTCGTTTAAAAAAAAAACTCGTATTCACTTATCCGAAGTCCTTATAATTGAAAATGCCGGTTAAGTGAAAAATAAATCTTGTAATTTTTTATTTGCGCTTAACCGATTTCGGCTGCACAACATTTTTTTAATTTAAAACTACATGTAGAAGAGGAATACAAAATAATTGCATTTCTAAATTACTTTGAAGTACGTGAATACATCAGTCACTAGTTTATTCTTTTCACCAAACTTAAGAGTTTATAATTTAAGCAAACCATTTATAATAACATAAAAACAATATCATCAGGAGCGCAAAAACATTATTTTATATTCAATAAACCAGAAAAAATACTGTAAATTCAGTTATATGTACATTATTTTAGTTATTACAAAATAAAAACATGCCTTACGCACCATTTGCCATTGTATTCGTATCCTTGAATTCCTATTTCATCATTACTACAGTCATTACCTATAAAACCATATAAAACATACTTACTAGTACATTTACTGCAAGGACTTCGTTCAAGTATCTTGGAAATATTTCTAACGACTTACAAAAACACTTAATTTAATTCCTTGTTATACCCTACTTTTAGAAGTATACGAGTAAGTGGTAGCTACGATTTGAATGTTGTTACGAGTAACAAAACAAAATAAAATTAATATTAATTTTCTACTTTAGTTAAATATGAAGAGCAAGAGCTAAAAAGTACTCATTTTTCAAGCAAATAAAAATCACACTGTTTTACAGTGTGTTGACACCAGACTTGGGGGATATCAATTACATTTTGTAATTAATTACACATGCAATTTCTAATTACATGTAATTGTAATTGAAAATTTTTACAAGTAATCGTAATTGAAATATGGACTAAAATCAATTACAATTACTTGTAATTTGTAATTGAAAATTTCAATTACAATTACATGTAATTAGTAATTGGAAATTTTAAAATATTGAAAATTTCAATTACAATTACATGTAATTAGTAATTGGAAATTTTAAATTACTAATTACATGTAATTGAAAATTTTAAGTAATGAATACTTTTTTTTGTAATTATTGTCAAAAAATATTTAATTACAAAAATGTTCAATTACATATAAATTATAAAAAATAATAACAATCCTATTTGAATAAATAAATTTGGCGCCTTAGTGTTAAAATAATACTAGCGAACAAATATAACCTTTCAACTGGTGCTGAAGATGTTAAGGAAGTATTAGGCCGTAAAAAAGCCTTTAGTATTGTAGGATAGATTTTGAGGTAATTTAGAAACGAATTTAGACCACGCAATAAATCTGAAGTGCAAATTTCAAACTATTTTCTTTTACACAATGTCAATGTCTACGGAATATTAAATGAAAAAATGTATGTTTGACCGCAAAGTTTTCAAAATTTTGTAAGCGATAATTACCTTCATGAAGGTGTTCACCGTAATCGAACATGGATGCAGTTTTCGTATTGCTTTTTTGAATAATACTGTTGATCATGCAACGCAAGAAAATCTTGAAATTTTTTAGGAATATAATTGAATTTCGTTTAATTGGAAGTAATAATTACTGTCTAATTACAATTACTTGTAATTTGTAATTGAACTTTTACAATTACAATTACTTGTAATTTGTAATTGAAAAATTTCTATTACAATTACTTGTAATTACAATTACTTGTAATTACAATTACTTGTAATTAGTAATTGGGAATTTTCAATTACTAATTACATGTAATTGTAATTGATTTTGTCCCTGTTTTCAATTATAATTACTTGTAATTAGTAATTGGAAATTTTCAATTACACATTACCTGTAATTGTAATTGTAATTGTAATTGAAATGTAATGGAATCCCCCCATGTCTGGTTGACACACTAGGATGCTCCCTGAAATGACTCTCATTGAAAGGCTTTGGAAAAATCTATGAGTATTTACGATGCTGATACGATCAAAATAATTTAATGGATTTAATAGAAAAACCACTAGTATTAGTTGCATTTTATACCTTTCATTTGATATCTGGTAGCAGTATTGTCGGATACACATGACACATTCACTCTACACATAAAAAAAAAATAAATTTTTCGCCAATTAAAGGTTTTAGTTAGTTTTAAATTAGTTTTAAATTAGAGTTAAATTATTTTTTTGATTCAAATATATATTTGTTTAAAACAGAACAAAAAAAATTCCTAATTAAACAATTAATTGAATAAATTAATTATTTAATTAAATTTTAATCTGAAACCAATTCAAACCTTTAATTGGTAAAAATAATTTTTTCTATGTAGACCAAGTCACATCCGTTGGAGGTTTTTTTTTTTGATATCCAAAAATTTAAAATAAAATATTTTGATGAAAACGAAATATTATTACTTTTGTTAGGTGTTTGAAAAATCATAAAATAATATTACCTCTGGTCGTAAAGAACTAAATATTTTATAACTTCTGCAGAAAATGTTACTTGTAACAAATTGAACACAAAGAATATTGTTGCTATGGTTCTCCAAATATAGAATAAAACTGTGCAACGGATACTGGCAGAGAGGAACAAAAATAAATAAACGAAAGTTTACTTCTAAATTTTATTTACACGCAGACGAGCCACTGATTTTTTGTTCAACCATTGAACAAATTCATGTGCGCACATCAAAACCTCTCGTGAAGACCGTCGTTGTCGATGTCATGTTCTTGTTCAAACAGCATTGTTCGAACATTTGTTCGCACAACGAAGTCTGCCATCAAATACTGTTTTCAGTATAAAAGTTTGACTTTTGAAGAACGCCATCTGTTAATCAAGCGTGTAAATCCTATTTGCTGTGCTATAAGCATTCGAACAACATTGACGACGAACGGAAAATTATGTTTTGTCGGAGCATGCACATCGATACGTTTTCTCCACACAGAGGAAAGTAAACAAATTATTGTTCGCTATTCTGCCGACGCTTTATTCATGTGCAAACAAATCAATGACTCGTCAAGACGTAGTGTTAAGGGGTGAATCGGCATGTTATCCTTACATTTTTGGTACAGGGTGTTTTAGGCTAATTTATATGAAAAACTACCTGGAACATTTTTGTGGAACTGATTAAACCGCTTACTCTTCAATATGTCGCACACTAAATTATAAAGAGTCACAACTCAAAATTCGAACAATAACGAAAATTTCGTTTGTATCATCGTCATCTTTAGCCGGAAAAATACCGTTATCTTTATTTTTATTTTACTTAACACCATGTTTAAAGTGCAGGGCAGTCGTTGGGACTGCCAATAGAAGTGAATACTAAGTAACTTGTGATTAATTTTTCCCACGATTTTTTTTTATGAAATACAAAGTAACAAGATCATTGAAGGTTTTTCATATAATAAAATGGTAACTCATATCCGTCTGTGTGTATGTCTGTCTGATTTTCTTTACGTTCGCATCACGTAAAAACTACTAGATGGATTTTAGCAAAATTTTGTGAGAAGATACCTAAGTATCCTGGTCCCAATATCCCTTTCTAAAGGAAGCAACACAGTTAATGTAGGCCTTAATTTTCAGAGTGTTGCTGCTCTTAAAAGAAAACTAAAAATGTAAGGGTCTTTGGTGTGGATTGCTTTCAAAGCAAAATCGAACAAAATATTGAAGGACGCTGCGAAGTAGCAGGCACAGCTTGTAATTATTAATCTTTTTATTATTGCGTGTTTTTATGTGAAAGAGAAAATTTAATTTTTTATACTTTTAGTTTTTTTCCTATAACATGTTCATGTATTCTATATACAACTATATATCGAGGTGTAATTGAAGAAACATTTTCATAAAAATAATTTTGAAATATTTTTTTTTATTAATTTATGTAAAAATAGTTTTTTAATAGTAGTAAGATAATAAAACTATGCCAAATTAAAAATTTTGCTTTTTCTATGCCCTCTATATAATTAGAGCTCCAAAGGTCCTCAACATTTTGAGCACCTTTTTCTTATCAAAATATTCTACAAAATTTTTGTCAGTTTCATTTTCCGGTCATCCAATTTTCCGGCCTCTTTTGGGCAACCTGATGACTTAAGGTCATTTCTGCTGGTCCCACTACAACTCAATAAACCAATTTTTGATCATTTCAATTGATGGTGCCAGGTTCCCTAAGTATTTTTTTATTCTTTAGTATCGGTGTTGGTTTTGCGTAAAATATAAATTTAAAATTAAAATAAAGGGTCGACTGGTTTCTCAAAATTCGCTAGTAGTCTAGTAATAGGTAACAGTAAACGGGAGGGGTGTGGCATCGAAAGGTACTGCGCTGGAAATACAAAAACGTTTGATGACGATGGGAGCTCGTTGGTCTGATACTGATACTACCCTACCCATAGCTATCGCTATTATGCAGACAAAAACCACACCAAAGCTCGTGCTAATATTAAAACTTTTTAAATCTTTTTGTCGAATGAATGTAATTTTTAAAAGGTTGTAGGGTGAAAAGTTGAAATATTTTAATCATTCTTGTTTCCGGTTTAAGCAGTAAAACGTTCTATTGTTCATCCACAATTTTAAATAGTCAATCGTATGTTCGTATTGACAGTTTATCCCTTTTTGCATGCAGATGTAATGAAACGAAACGTTTTGTTATTCTTATTCATCGAGAAGTAATTCAATTTCAAATCAATTGTGTGTAAAAAGCAAATAGTTGAATTCAATAAAAATGCAGAGAAATAATATGCAGCATTATACTTTTAACTAATCTTAAGCGGAAATGCGTCATTTGATAGTAAATGGAAATAATAAAACTCACTGCACCACGTACTCGTATAGTCGTTGGTTGGTCTTGTCAATGAATAATCAATTTTTTTGTTGAAGAGGATGAAGATGCATTTGACATTTAAAATAAGAAGAACTAGGCGATTTTCAAGTAATTTCTTTAAGTTTAGCTTTTACAACTGATTATTAATGTCTTTAGTAAACAATTTTTTTTTAAATTAACATAAAGTAATGGCAGATAATTGATCTTTAGAAAGAAAAAATAATTGAACACTGATAGGCTTGTATTATTTGCGTTTGTTTTAAAACTTAAAATAAAAAATATTTTTTGACTTTTACAAGTTTGATACCATACTGTGTTCATCACGACAATTTTTAAATTATTATGCCTGACATAAATGTTCTTGTTTGCTAGTTTTCTTTATCATTTACCCCCTTATATTTGCTTCTACCTCTGTTAACCTTCGGTTAGACTTTGTTCTCACCAACTGACGATGATAATTCTAGACAACGAAATTGAACTTTTGTTTGTGTCTGGGTTGAAAGTAATTGTGTTTGCTTGGTTAGACCTTAACATTGAGAAATATTTCAAATACAAAAATTTTAAACTTCTTGTATTCAAAACAAAATAAGCTCAGAATTCACTTAAAAATTAGTTTTTCCCGTCGAGCCCCTCAGGGACGTGAAACTCTCTCGAATAAGACTGCACTTGTTATCTCCCATCGTTTTCTCCTTAGCGCTTCTCCTGTTCTTCCGAGTATGCTCCCAGGTTGGGGTTAAAGCGATCGATATGGGCATCAACGATGTGTATTTTGAGAGACATTCGGCATCCCATTTTCCAAAATTTTCGATTAAATTTCTAACAAGTCTTTGCCTGTAACTGGAGATTATATTAAATGCCATAATTGCGCGAGTAAATATCATTACTCGAATATGAATTTAGAAAAGAAGGTATCATGGAAATGCAATAAATGTAGACGAGAAAGAAATAAAAGCAAATCACCAAACAATTTGCACCAAGAAGTTATAAATTTGGATCAGCAATCTAACAGACAAAAAAAAAAAAAAATGAGGATGATGAAAATTGTCACGGCGATATTCGTAATAATAAAGTATCTACAGAGTCTACTTATTTAAATACAGTCAATTTAAACTTGTCAGATTTAAAGTCGAATTTAACTTCGTTTAAAGTAACAACAGCAACTGAATTAAGTGATATAAAAGCCAGCATAAACCAACTAAACAATAATCTTATGTCCTCCAACAACTCATTTAGAGAGGATTACGCAAATGAATTTTCAAAGCTCACTGAAACAATGCAAATTTAGCATCTCAGTCACTGACCTTAAGCAAGAGAACGAAACAAAAGAGATTCGTATTCAGAAGATGGAAGTAAAGAGCATAGAAATTTAAAATGTAAAGAATAACAACGATGCAATAGATGCTATAAAAATAATTGCGGCCTCTGTTCATGTCAATTTACAGGAATCTGATATCAGTAATGCTTACAAAATAAAGAAATCTGAAAAAGTGATAATTGAATTTTGCTCTTTAAACAAAAAGAAAGAGGTAATGGCAAAAATACGTGGTTATAGGATAGAAGCGAATCTATTCAAAAACAATGTTGATATACAACCAGCAAATAATATTCAAAAAATGACAAACCACAACTGCAATAATATCATATTTATAAATGATCAATTAACTGCCCATAATCGTCGACTTCTTTGGCAAGCTAAAACAAAAGCAAAGGAACATAATTGGAAATTTGTTTGGGTCCGTGACGGCCACATATTGGCAAAGAAAAACGAAAACCCAACAATAATATTCATTCGTAATGCATGTGATATTGATCTTCTTGCTTAATTAAAATTTTTAATTTAAATTTATAATACTAATAAATATGAATAATATAACCTTTGAATCAATTGTAAGCTTTAAACAAATTATATCACAATTCTTAAGTTATCCCTTTTCAATGATTTTTTTAAATATCCGTTCTATGCGTACGCACTTCAACAACTTTTTAGCTACAATTCATAATATAATAGCAAACATCAAAACTATTGCATTAGCTGAAACAAACATAAAACATGATGAATGCTGCTATTACTCTATTAGTGGGTTTAATTCAATTTTCAAAAACAGGAAAGGAAGGTGCGGAGGAATATTAGCAATGTACATTAAAGATAGTATTAAATATACAAATATATTAGTAAATACTCTTTCATTTGAATTAATCCATATAAGCGTAGAGACAAATGAAAACATTTCGCTCTTTGCGATTTATAGACCAAATTCTCTCAATGTGAAATGGTTTATTATGACTTACTTAAACTTACAAAAAAACAAAAAAATTCGATAATAGTGGGTGACATTAATATTGATCTTTTAAGAGAGAATTTAACTACAAATCTTTTTATCTTGATATGCTTTTATCGAATGATATGCAATGTATGGTAAAAAATGTTACAAGAGAAGATTTAAATATAAACACACAACCATGCATTGACCACATTTTTGTAAGAAGCAATCATACTTTAATAGAAAAAACAAAAATATCAGATCACTTCACACTCTTTTGTTGTCTCTCCAATAATGTTTATGAAAACGAATTAATTACAACCATTACCCAGCAAACAAAAATATGTAACCATAATATGCACAACCAATTGGCAAGACATTTTACATCATTCAAATCCCGATACAGTGTTTAATGCTATAGAAGACAAATTCAAAATTATATATGATAAATCAAAGACTAATTTAACAAAAAAGAAAAATAGAAAGATAAATCCATGGATAAGTGAAATACTAATAAAAAATTTTGAGATTAGGGATAAACTTTATAAACAAAGGTGCAACAATAGAAATAATAAAATTAATGAACAGGACTATAAAAGATATAGAAATGTTTTAAACAAAAAACTGAATTATGCAAAAAATGGATATTATAAAAATAAGTTTATAGAAAATAGAAAAAAATTGCGAGTCACTTGGCAAGTAATAAATGAAATATTAGGCAAAAAAAAAAAAAACATTTAATAATGATGAAATAATACTAAAAAACTTTAAAAATATCAGTATAACCGAAATAGGCGACAAATTTGCCTTCAATTTTAATCAAAATGTGCATAGAATTTTACATAAATGTCAAATAAAAACACATAATGAATCTTCCCCTAGACTTCTCAACTCATTTTGTTTAAGAAATACTTATAATGAAGAAATTTGCAACATAATTAATACGCTAAATATCAAAAAAGTCCAGGATTTGATGGAATTAGACCAATAGATTTAAAAAATAATATTGAATTTATGACACCTTTAATTACACATCTAATAAACACTGCAATTGTACCAGAAAAATTCAAAATATCATTCGTCAAGTCACCATTGTCTAACTTTGTTTGTAGACTTCAGTAAAGCGACAATGTATCAAATTGTCACATAAAAAACTGCTACTTATGTTAGAAAGGATTGGTATAAGAGGACAATCCCTTGAACTTTTTAAAAACTACCTTACATGTAGGAAATTCCACGTTAAAGTTTCAAATAAACATAGCAGCGAAGCAATTGTTGATTATGGCCTACCACAGGGCTCTAAACTCTGACCTATGTATGTTGTATATAATATACGCAAACGAACTGATTAATACTTTGTCAAAAGTGCAAATCATTTGCGTATGCACATGATACGGCAATTGTAGTGGCACATAAAAATTTAGATGATGCAACAATAATAATGCAACATCAATTAGATACTGCTATTCGTTGGTGCCATGACCATGGTTTAATTATTAATGCAACTAAGACTAAATTAATGCATATAAAAACTCCTCATTTCCGATACGCTGAACTAAAGCTAAAATTTCATAGTATCGAATGCCTCTACAGAAGCAAAATGTCCAATTTCAACTATGATATTAATCAATGTTCCAAATCAATTGAAATTGTTAATACATACAAGTACCTTGGAGTATTCATCGATCAAAACTTTAAATGGAAAGTTCATGTAGATCAGGTACGAAAAAAACTTCGTAAAGCATCATATATGCTACATCATTTAAGTTACTACTCGAATAACACCGTCTTGAGACAAACATATATCGCTAGCTGAATCATGTGATTCGCCATGGAATCACAGCCTGGGGAAGCTCCATACATTGTATTAAACTCCAGCAAACACAAAACCAGTTATTAAAAAATACTCAAACCACATGGCAATACTACCAGTACACATACAACAAATTTTTTACCAATACCAAAGCACAAACATAGCTACAGATCGTTTTGTTTTAGATGTAAAAAATATATATCACACCACTCTAGCCATAGAATTTTATAATAATAGCAACTTTTTACGGAAAACCACAACCACAACCACAAAACTAGGCGTAATACTGAGGGAAGATAACAGGTCAAAAAATGTAGTAATGTGTATGGAGGTAACACCCTTGCAGTAAAACTACCGAAGATATTTAACAACATACCAATTGATGTTCTAACAAATGCTAATAACAGCATCCCAAAGAAAAAAACTTTAAAATCATACTTCCTTAATCAGCAATGAATTCCATTTTTTTTTAAATTCTATAAAATAAAACTTTACATATATTATTTGTTTCTAAGTATTTGAATTTTACATTAATGTGTTAATTGTTACCTGCAGATAAGCTACATGGCTTCGCAAGGTTTTTGTTTTTAAATAATTTATTATTTTCATGTTCAATAAATAAATAAAATAATAAAAAAAAGAAAAAAAGAATTTCGAAATTTTCTGCCTTGTTGTTTCCTAAGAAGCCTTTCACGGCTGAGACAAACCTGTCTTTTCTGCTGTCGTAAGTTTTTTGGGGAATTCATTAGAGGAAATCACCTTTTTGTTTTGTGGTCCGAACACACCTGCAGTGACCTTTACTGCAGAAAGCTTCGGAAACATTTCCTTCAGGTGCAAGAATGCGACTAAATTCTTATCTAGTGAATTCACAAACTGCATGGAGAGGCCTAATTTGATATGCAACGGTGGTATAGAATTTTCCCGGCATCCACAAAGGCAGGCGCTTTGACATTGAAAACACGAGAAAAGCTTTTTTTCTCCATTTTACTCTATTAAATTGAATTATTTTGTTGTATTTTGTTTTATTTTTGCTTCCACTCAACACAAAAATTTAATTTTGAGAGAGAGCTTCCAATTTTTAGTGAGCTGAGCTTTCAACGTACGTCAAAAGTTGAAAGTTGCCCAACTTTCGTACTTTGCGTTGACGGAGATGTACTGATTGTGACAACACTCATTAGAAAAGCTGTATTTCAACTTTCTTGTACGTTGATAAAGACGACGTATAACGTATGACAGATTCTATGTGCCCCGGCCTTAAGAAAACAAATATTCTTCAATAGGAAGGTCATATTACACTCTATTTTGTCATAATATGATGAAAAATTCCGCTCTTTGTCCAGACCCCAAAAACGAGTTGTCCTTTATCTGAGTTTGGTTGGTTAAATAGACGATGCTTACAACGAAACACTACCCAAAGTAGATAGATGCGAAAAGTGCTGATGACGAACGTAGCTGTCTAGAAAATGCATTCCATTTTTGTATGAAAATTTGTTTTATAAACCTTTCATAAAACAAAAGCAGTACTATCGACAAACTACTAAGACAATACAGCACTAGGAACTGAGGGAGAAAAGACGAAGAGTTAACTAATACAACACCACGTCGACACGTTTTTACCTACACAGGACCAGAAATATATAGGTTAACTAACCTCTTTCAGAAGGAGGGCCTACTTATAGCATTGAAAACCAGCAACACTCTACGACATAATCTCAAGACATCAACAGAAACAACCGACAAATTTAACAATAGCGGAGTATACAGACTTACTTGCACCTGCAAACATACATATATAGGACAAACGGGACAAACACTAAAAACAAGATATACAGAACACATGCGCTCGTACAAACGAAAAAGAGAGGACTCCAACTTTGCATTACACCTTGAAACTCACGAGTATATACCAAGGAAAATAGATGAATGCATGACATTGCTACATTCTAGCAAAAAAGGACGAAGACTAGACATTCTTGAAAACATGGAAATCTACAAAACGCGAACTTTTAATGGAGATATTATTAACGAACAGGTAAACACAACCTCAGATACAATTTTCACACCACTAAAACTTCTAAAAGATTCTAACAAATGAAAAACACCTGGACACACTTACCTATCTAACAATAAAAGACGAAAATACTAAATTATCAACTGACCTCATATAAATATATCAGGTAGCAAGCAATCTACCTGTACAAGACCATTTAAATAAACACCACCATAATGAACAATTACCTAAACTCATTACTATTTAAACTAAAGCAGGTAATACTAACTCTCCAGTACCATTTTAAACGCGGCTTGAAAATGATATCTTTACATCGAAAGCGCTCGCCAAACGTACCAAAATAACAGCCAGTGACGACGGTCTTCACCGAAAGATATGACAACAGTATTATATTTACTGGCGGAACAAATCCAATCAATTTAATACCAAAAATATTTTTCATATAACAAAAAAAAAAAAAACGTCTCCTGTAAAATTTAATTTTCGTAAGGCTCGATATTATAATGAGTGTTCAATGAAATCGGACAACCTGTTAATAAATAGAAAATAAGTTTGTTTTAATTTTTCTAAATTCTCTATTTTGCAACATCCGAAAAAAATTTAATTTTTCACAACATCAGGCCATACGAAAACCGCTATTAGAAAACCATCTTTATAGCTTTTAAAGACTTGAACATAAGCTATTTTAAAATGAGTGACCAACAGAACATTCGTTTAAAATATTTGTGTTTTTCTGCATTAACCTTGCAGATTTTAAAATTGTATGACTTTAGGGGGGCCCCAGTAGACTAGTAAATAGTGTAAGTGCTAGTCCATGAGTCTGAGAGTTGTAGGTTCGATACCCGAAAAGACTCCGGGTGTTTTACTACAACAAGTGAAG
Organism: Phasia obesa; assembly: GCA_949628195.1. Classification (NCBI taxonomy): domain Eukaryota; kingdom Metazoa; phylum Arthropoda; class Insecta; order Diptera; family Tachinidae; genus Phasia; species Phasia obesa. The sequence goes on from OX451215.1 coordinate 39,504,778, forward strand.
GTCTTCGTTACTATGCGCGATAACTAGGTAAATAAAAAACTTAATCTATAGGAAAACTAATTGGAGGGCATAGTTAAACAGTACGCTTTGAAAGAAATTATTATAGATTTCCTGATAAAATAAAATTAAGAGTTTAAGAAAATTTCATAGATTATTCTATTGCCTTTAGGTATGTATTTTAATATTGTAGTCTTTCAAAGTATTAAAAAAATGTATTCAAATCGATACTTATAGTCTGGCTTATTTGTTAAGGCTAGTGATTTTATCAGTTTCTTATTATTTATTAATGTTGCAGAAGTAGTACTCTGTTTTTACGGTGAAAAAACATTGAAATGTTTCTGGCAACATTTTATCAAAGCTGTGAAATAAAGCAAAATGGGCATTATTTCATGTTTAATTTTTTAAAATAATGTGGTATATTTAAGAGCAATAAAATCGTAAAATTCTTCCAAATTTATTATTTCACAAATTTTCCCTATGAAATAATAAATGTTGTTCAACATTTTTCACAAATTCTAACAGAGTACTTGGCTTTAGCTATTAAAATTTTAAATGTTTTTCTTAATCTTTAAAATATTCTATCTCAATTCTAAAATGAAAATAATTCTAAAAAATTAAATTAATTTAAATTAATTTGTTTTTTGTTATAAGCTCTCTTAACTATATGATTTTTTTCTTAATGCCATTTATTACCACATTGTAAATTTTAGTTGATTTCTTATATCTTTGAATTAGTATACTGTCCGAGAAGATTGCGTGTAAGAGTTTGTAAATAACCAACGTTTTCGTTTTATCTTTTAAATCTCGTACTGGTATTCTGGCATCGTTATGGTGTTAACTTTAAGTGTCATTAGCATTATTGCATTTTACGTGGGAGATGTTCTACAAATGTTCAACGGCTGTATAATGGCTATAAAGAAAGCAAAGATCCAAAGGTTAAATATGCGTAATTTTGTCTATTCAATGTTATTTTAATATAATTTATTTTAAAAGCTTTCCACGTTAATAACAGGGACTAATGCTAGTAGTAAGAATACAAAAATTAAATATTCATTCTTAAAATATTGAACGAACACGATATTTTACTTATAACACTTCGTAATTCTTATTAATCTTAATGTTGTTATATGAATAATTAAGTTTAAATACAGCATAATGTTTAAAAAGATACTAAAATTCGACACGCTAAATAAGATTAAAATTTAAAATTTAAAATCTTTGATTCGGTATTATGTATTTTGCTTGATTTAAATATGACTACATAATTGAGAAATATTGACGTATGATTAATATGGAATAACTTGATATAAATAGTTAATACTCATACGTACTGTATTTATTTTTAAAACTCGTAACACTTTTGCTAATTACAAATTATATTAAAACAATTACAAATAAAACAACTAAACCATTTTTTATATATTTTAATAACCGCTTGAGTTAAAGATGGAAACTTATACTTTTTACCTATAAAATCTTTAAAATTATGCCAAAAAATCTGCAAAATATGGATAAAAAATCGGCAAAAAATCTGTTAAAATAACAAAACACATACATATATATGAGGTTTTTTTTTGCATATTTTATTTATTGTATCTTCAATACATTTGAACTGAAAATAAATACTCATATCTTAAGTTTATTATAAAAAAATATATCTAATAAGTCCAGCCAGTGCTCGACAAAAATAATGTATGTTCCACGATTGTTGAAATCAATTGCGGGCAATCCCTCTAATGTACGACAAAAAAGGCAGTATCTCTTCTTTTTAGTCGAATGTAACCAGGAGCATTAAGAATGTTACCCGCCAAAGGATTTGGATGAGTTTTAAGCTTTTCCAAATACGTTACCATGTTCCGCTATTTTTGAACTGTTGGCACATTTAGATCTTTGTGGATATTAGAGTTTTTGATATACCAGGGAGCAACTGTGATCGTTCGTAAAATCTTATTTTGGCGCCTTTGAATTTTTTCAGCATTGCTAGCTAAGGCAGTGCTTCATAATTGAATCCCATAAGACCAAATTGGTTTAAGGATCGACTTGTACAATAGAAGTTTGATTTTATGTGTTGCACAGCCTCTAATGTTATTCAGGCATATTAGTTTGAAGCTAGCATAGCCGATTTATAATTATTTTACTTATCAGGCAATTTAGTGCTATGTAGAATACCGCCGAAGGAGGGCGCTATTATAAGGAGAATTAATACATACCAGAAAAATCGATGTTGCCATGGCTGATTATTGAACTCGTCACCATGTTTTAGTAGTCATCGTGTTAACCACTTAAGCTACAGAACCCTCAATAGGTGCACGTAGTTTGGAAAGTTTTTTTACTGTCATTCATTTGGGAGTGACCAGTATCGATACCTCTGTTTGAATGTTCAAGCAGCTCACTACTTCAGGTTATACACCAAGTATTTACCGGGCAATGACCTTTAATATTCCTATGAAAGAGAGAGAGAGAGAAGGCGCCCAGTTATGTAGTCTGAATGTTTACAGCACATCTTAGACTCTCAGGCAAGTAGGAAAATACATTGATATTTGCTGAAGCATGACTGCAATATTGTATTGGACAACAACATAGCAGCCTTATCACCAATCTAAGAAAGGAGGGCCAGCAACCCACTTTTATAAAATCTAATTTGATAACGAATCGCTTATGGCACCCTATTCTCCTGTGGGAGTTAGAGGAATAAATAAAATTATAAATACATATACATAAATGGATATATATATATATATATATATATATATATATATATATATATATATATATGATATATATGTATATATATATATATATATATATATATGTATTTACTCTACTATTGTGCTAAATACTTTTTCATTTCTGTTTTATGTATCAAACAAAATCATTAACCAGTATATATATTCTAATTTTTACAGAACTTTATGGTCTAGACCTATACCACTGGCTTGGTATTTCAAACCACAATGGGAACGTAAATATGGTTATAAATGGCCCAGAGCACTGTGCGATAATTGGATACGTACAGATAGATATCTTAGGTAAGTAAACATAAAAAATGCAATTTATTTTGTTTTTCTGCTGTTTTTAGTTTTTGCTTTTCTTTCGATTCGCTTGTGTTTTCATAGGCTTGTTAGCTGGAAGAAAGAATGGTAATAATCTTTTACCTTTATATACATATCTTATTTATTGTGATGCAGTGTGTGGCGTTAAAGTAGAGAATAGTAGAAACAGTTGTTGTGTTGATAAACGGGTACTGAATATTTTTGGATAAATAAATATTTTGAATATACTTCCGAAGCATGAACAATTTCTGTCTTCTCTTATTCAAAACTTTATATAGAAGAGCTTCCAAACCGAAATATGTATGTAAATAAAAAACCAAAATTTTTTGTCATAATGCGTTGTGTGATAATCCCGTAACTTCTTGTACTTCTAGTGCAGCAGCTTCGAATGCAACACTGTTACCGTTAACTTCTTCTGTTGATATTTCATTATTAGAATATTTCATACCCTTGTTGATTATAAATTCAACAACAGTTTGTCGATTAAAGAATCCACTAATTTCAGTTTAAAGCTCGCCGTCAACCAAATATTTATTGAAGTCAAAATTCCAATGTGAAGTTTTATGTTTTGCAACAAGTATTGCAATCTGAAATAAAAAACTGTTCACAAATCATAATTTGCATAAATTTGCAATATCAAATGCACAAGACTGTTCATTGGGATATAATTTAAAAAATTTAATATCTATATTTTGCTATTTACTTACTTTAAATTGTAGCTTGACCTGTAGTTTGTAAAGAGAATGACTACTGTTAAGCGTCAGTCAGTACTTGCCGCAGCCGCCTGATTTAGGTTCCTAGGTTCCTAGGTTGCACGGGTCGCCGGCTCTGTGTAGAGGAAAACTGACTCACTTGGGTCCTTTTGGTCCCATTGTATTGTACTAATAATTATTACCAGAGTAAATCAGTTAAATAACGTGTCACTCTCTACTTTTTAGAGATTTACTTTAACTTTATATAAAGCAGGTATTATTACTTTATTTTTATTTGTACATTACGTCATAACTATAAGAGTTTTAAAACACCTAACAATATGATTCGAATAAGTTGATACACATGTGACGTTGACTATACTTAATCAACTTCGTAATTCCATTTAAAATTTGATGTTAGCATCGATATTGAATGAAAACTATCGATAGTCATCCAAAAATAAAACTCTCGATATTATAGATTGTTTTGCAGCTCTACTTTCTAGGACTGTGTTCTATTTGTATGGCAATAGAAGTATGGAGACAAATTAATGTGTTTAATTTATGTCAGTATAAAATTAATTTACATTTTTATTAGTTTTTTTATATCAATATAAAAAGTTGTAGCAACAACAAAAAAAAATCTATAAAGTGAAATGGCGCTTTATTGATTACTATGTACATTTATGTTTTAAAGATTTATACTTTTGTTGTAAATTTTTTTTTAGAAATTTTGCCGCAGACTTACCCTTGTGTCCTTGTACCATTGAACAGGCCATTTATGACAAGGGTCGATATAGACCAGATCGTGAGTGTGACAAAGATTCAAATCCAACGTGTTTGCGTCATAAGGGTGCTATACATTGTGTTGTTAGTGGTACACCAACGTAAGTATAAGTAAAATTTTCAAATTAGAGTGCCCAACAAGTCTAGCTAATTGGTTTTAACTTTTTCTACATGTAGGGCCCAAGGTGCAGAACAACAGTGTTGCTATGATCGTTACGGCTTTCTGATGTTAACTTATGATCAAATGTGGGGTTCACGTCCTCGTCGTATTCACAATTTAGGTAAAATGCCATGGAATGAGGCCAGTAAAGTGCCTACTCTCTCTACCTGGTTCCACGATATGCGTCCATTCTACACTTGTTGTATGTGGCAATATGAACAAGCTGTTGGCTGTGAAACCTATCGCTTTGAACGTCGGCCATCCCAAGATTGTGTGGCTTATCAGGCACCTGCTGTCGCTGGTGTCTTTGGTGATCCACACTTTATAACATTTGACGGCACTCAATACACATTTAATGGTTTGGGAGAATTTGTATTGGCGAGAAGTGTGGATGCTGATCAACGGTTTGAAGTGCAAGGACGTTTTGAGCAAATGCCCAAAAATATATATGGCGCTGTAGCAGCTACCCAACTTACAGCTTTGGCTATGCGTGGTAACACTACTACCACCATTGAGGTACGCATACGGCCGCAACATGCTCGTTGGCGTTATAAATTGGATGTATTGGCCGATGGTCGTCGTGTGTATTTTGATCGCGAAAGTTTAAAATTTCAACATTTTGATGGTGTAACTGTATACACACCCACTTATTTGTTAAATCAGTCACAAGTCATAGTCATGTTTGATTCAGGTATTGGCGTAGAAGTGATAGAAAATGAAGGATTCATGACAGGCCGAGTTTATTTGCCCTGGCAATTTATAGTAGGTTTTTTTCCATTTGATTATGAATACATTATTAATTATTAAATATTTTTTAGAATAAAACTGCTGGCCTATTTGGCAATTGGAGTTTCAATCCACTAGATGATTTTACTCTACCCAATGGCCAAGATTTAAATCTCAATTCGAATAACCCTGACTTTAAAATCATCCACGATAAATGGGCCATGAAATGGGCTTTGGCTGATCGTGATTTACCCGGCCTTGGTGCTGCCCTCTTTACACGAGAATTCGGTCGCACTGCTAGTTATTATTCGAACTCCTCATTTGTTCCAAATTATCTAAGAGATCCGAAAGATTTTCTACCGTCCAACCGATCATACGACGTAGAGCGGGCTAAAGAGCTGTGTGGTGAAAGCTATCAGTGTCGTTATGACTATGGCATGACTTTGAATCGAGACTTGGCTCACTTTACAAAGAACTACTATGACAGTTTGGTAAACATACGAACATTAAATTCAGAGTGAGTATTGGTTCTTGAGAGCAAATTTACAACTTCGTGACTTTTTTAAAAACGATTTTTTTTGCCAAAAAAGTTTGCCTTTTAGATAGATATAGAGTATATTTAAGTCCGGTTTTAAATTGTAATGTATTTCTTATGCGTTCACATAAATTTAATCCAAATTACCTATCGGCTAGAAATTTATAGCTTGATAAACGTGTAAAACTGGATTCACCTATTTTGTCCGGACAAAATTATTGTTCAGGCAATAATTTTTTCTGCAGCACTATTTACTCATTTCGAAAAATGTGTCCATACAAACAAAGCTGCCATATGAAATACATAAATAAACAAGTCATATTAATTTTAGAACGTGGCAACAACTGATTTATATGAATTGAGTTGCCATTAGTATTATTGTTTGCATATTATGAAATTATGGCATTTTTTTTTTGTTTGTATTGTTTATCAACAAAGAAATATTTTTCAATAAAAAATTATTTTATGAATATGAAGTTGAATGAAGCAGTTACCCTCAAGCCCAGAAGAGAATGCATTTAAGACATGAGCAATAGCTCATATAAAAATAATCATGCAAAGCAAAGCATTTGGACGACAATAGCTAACGCCTTTAGAATTGAACGTAAGCAAACGTAGTGGGGTCCATGCGATGAAAATTAACAAAGGATTTCGCACCATTTAAGCGCATCTCAGGAACCAAAGCATGATAGTAGCCCATTGCTGTTCTTTGATTTAATATTTCTTTTACTGCAATTTTTATTTTAACAGCCATTAATAGAAGCAATTTAATAATAAATGGTTTAATAAGCAAAATGTTAAAATAATAAAAAATATGCAATTTCACACGAAGATTTTATTTTTAATCACTTGGTGCTTTGTTGCCACGTTGTACAATGATTGCATTTTGACAACAAACAAAGGTTTTTTTTTTAAGTTTACCTAAACGTTTTTTCTGAAGTCATTAGCTAATTGTATGTTTAACTTTAAGCGGCTTTTATATTATAACTTTCTATTAAATATTAAGTCTGTCTGATAAATAAATTCGCACAGATACATACATATTTAAAGCGTTAAAAAATTAAAAAAAAATTATATATGTATTTATTTTTTATTTTGTACATTGATATGTGTATTGTTGTATTTATAAAAAACCCTTTAAAAATTTTTTTCTAATAAAATACTTCTTATATGGTTTTTATCCTTTTAGGCGCTTGGTATCGTGTGGTGTTCTTGAAACGCCACGTTTTGGTCGTAAATTGTCATTTAATTTTATGCCTGGCGCAAAAGTGTCCTTTGAGTGTAATGAGGGTTTCGTTCTAATAGGTGACCAAAGACGTGAATGTTTATCGAATGGCCTGTGGAATTTGCCAGAATATGGATATACTGAATGTTTACGTAAGTTGTATTTTTAAAATAATAGAGAAAAAATAAATTAAGCACACAGTTTATCAATTTATCAATTTACCATTTTGTTATTTTGTTTTGTTTTTGTTAATTTCATTGATTTTTTATGTGTCTCTTTTTATTGGCTGCCTGTTTAGGTGAGGTTTACTATACCAGACGTGTAGCTTTTATAGCAATTGGCATTATCATAGCTGTCATTTTACCGCTTATGTTGTGCATTGTCTGTGGTGTGTATCGCTATCGTCAAAAGCAGCTGAAGGAAGATCCTCAATGGCAGATGACTTTGCCACGTTCAAGATCCTCTTCACGTAACAATTTAAGAACTGCCGGTACAGGATTGGAAGATGATAGTGATACGGATAACATGGGAACTATAAAGAAAAGTAGGTCTTATGATAAAGTATATCGTACGAATGAACCACTACCGGGTAAACCCCGTATTGAATTTCCAGCTAAGAAATGGGATCTGGATGACGAGGATGTGACATCATCAGAAGGTAGTGAAAATAAAGATACAAAATTAGCTAAGGATATTGAATACATTAATAAAACAGGTGAGAAACCCAAACAAATGGGGAGACGTTCGCTGCGCGCTGCCTCTGGAACGGAACTGGATCATCTGGAGCCGAACCATGACCAGGCAGAACATGATGGTGTAGGTAATGTGCATCCCTCGGGCTATCATCAGCCACCATCACCTGAAGTTGATGATCATGACATACATGGTGTGCCAGTATCTCAAACACAGCCTCACCAACAGTATAGCCCTTCTTTTAGTGGTTTAGATAGTCGCAATAGTGGTGAGAGTTCTTTGAGTTATATGCCCAATGCTTCAGTTCAGACGCGCTATGGAGGTGTACCAGTGCTGCCAAATGCTAATAATCAATTTTTTAGTCGCCCTTCCTCCACAGCACCTATGCGCCCAGCACCTCTAGTAGGTTCTACTTTAATGCAAGACAATGGTTTACCCTCACCACCTCATGCCGCCTCACCTACCCCATCCAATCAAAGGTCCACGGAAGTTTAGTTCTGTTTTTACTAAAACTATAAACAATTTTAACAATCCACCCCCAACCGCAAAATCACTATCATAAGTACCACAATCAACTACAAACTAACATAATGCCACATCCTATGACGTCTACTAATTATTTAATTGCATTTCATTCCGCAAAACTCAAATAGAAAAAAAAAAAAATTAAGAAAAAGATCAAAAAAAAATTTAACAATAAGATGTACAATTAAAACGCCTAACTGCCCAGCACGTTAAACATCATTATATGTCAAGCAACAAACATTTCTTTATCTCATTTATATGTAAATATATATGTATTGTTGCATTTTTTACCCATCAAGCCATGACAGTATCAAATAAGACAACAGTGTAAACATTTATCTGCCCAATCCACACTTCCCACCATACGTATCAACCATAACATTTACATTAATGAAGAAAATTCTTAAAATTTATAATTTTTTCTTTTACGTTTTTGGCTGTTTTGTAACATTTCTCTTTAGTAATACAATTTTAATGTTTTTGTTATTGTTTTATGTGCGTGTAAATATTCCGTACATTTCAGGAATAAATTAAAAAAAAAAATTTTTTGTTGGCTGGGTAAATTTCTTTTTGTTTTTGTTTATTTTTATTATTATTACTTTTATTATTATTATTAAAAAAATATCATTTTAACACAAAACTTTCAATAAATTAAATTTTAATTTTTGAAATATATGTATCATTTCTCAAAATTTTAGTTTTCATTTTAAGCTTAATTTTTTTCTTTAAAAAATATATATGTATTTAAATTTTTTGCAGCTTTGATAATGCCAATTGTTACACAAAAGTCTTTACAATAACTTGATATAAAATAAAAATTTTTTCCTGATTTTTTTGATTTATCCTGATGCTGCCAAATTAAAATATTCCATATAAAAATTAAAAAAAAGCAGTAGAATGTTAAGTTATGAATCGAATTACTTACCATTTTGTTGTAACATGTTGGCATTATTTTTATTATTCGTAACTACGTTATTGAGTTTTCGTGTTCAAAATGTGCGTTACAAGTTATAAAATTTAAACAAAAATTTAAAAAATTTGCATGAAAAGCACTGAAATTTTTTAAAATTATTTGTATACAAGTCTTTTAGACGTATCGCTTACTTGCAATACAGAAACTGCACATAAATATGTTTTATAAAAAATCTATAATATATTTTCTACAGTGACTAAAGACATCAGTCATCATCCGAAAAATGTTTACTTTTACAATTTCTGTTAAAATTCGCGTTTAGTGAAAAATATTTTTAAAGCACTTCGATCTTTATGCATATACAGTGAAAGCTGTCATAGCCAGACAGTCACTGTTGCGATATTTTTGTCCGGTTATTAGAGGTGTCCGCTTATGAAAAAGGTTTAATGCTTTTTTATTTGTTGGAATGCAACATAGTCTTCTCTAGCAAAATGGTTCAAACGGGTAATATATTTTAAAATAGGACCAAAAATTTGAAAATATTGACACACAAATATTCCCTTTGTTTTTTTTATTGATTTCTGCGGCTTGTGGTTTGTCAATATTAAATCTTAAAACATAAAAGAAATGTAAAAATTTCACGCATCCAACATTTCTCTTTTTCAAACTCGTTTATTTTTTTTCATAATTTATTTATTGTATCTTCAATATTTTTGAACTAACAATAATTACTCATATCTTAAGTCTAAAATAAAAATATACTTTTTAGTCCAGCCAGTGCTAGACAAAAATAATGTTTGCTTCACGGATTTTGCAATTATTTGCGGGTCATCCCTCTGATGTACGGCCAAGAAAAGCAATATGTAACCAGGTTCATTCAGCATGTTGCGCGCCAAAGGGTTTGGATGAGATTCAAACCTCGTTAGATATGTGACTGCTTGTTTCGCTATTTCTGTTTTAACTGATGGCATGTTTAGGTCTTTGTGGATGTTCGAAGTTTTTATATACCAGGGAGCAGATACGTACCCAGCAAAAAAAAAAAAAAAAATTGGGTTTTTGGAAGCAGTAAAATCTTTTCCTGGCACACAAAATCTCTTAATAGTAAGCACATATATTTTGCCTAAATAAATGTAACTTTGTATGACATAAAATGTTAAGTTTTCAAACAAACAAGGAATTTTTTACATTTCGCCTTACAGTAGTGTATACTAAAAAGCACAACTGTAAGGCAGAGATAAACAAATTTCGAATTTACGAGGAGTTACGAACTTAATACCGTACGATTTTAGAACATCTATACTGCGCTGCATTGAGCGCTTAAAAGCAAATGCTACTAAATGGGACATCGCGAACAAATATCATGTCATACGTAAGCAGGTTCGTAAGCGATAACAACTCATCTTTCCTTTACAAACCTGCATACGACGAAGCAGTATTTTTTGCTGGGTAGTATGTTATTTTGGCGCCTTTGAATTTTTTCTACATTGCTAGCTGAGGCAGTGCCCCATAATTGAATCCCATAACACCAAATTGGTTTGAGGATAGACTTGTACAGTAGAAGTTTGCAATCTAAGCTGAGGGTAGAGTTTCTGCCCATAAGCCAGTTTAGTTGGACTGCTTTTAACTTCGTTTGTGTTAACTTTGATTTTATGTGGCTTTTCCAAGTAAAGCGACGATCAAGATGTATACCGAGGTATTTGACGTCATTTGGTTATTTATGTAAATAGAAGGGCATGAGTCTCTACGCAGTGTGAAAGTTATGTGAATATATTTTTGTTAATTCACTTTCATTCTCCATTTTTCTAACCATTTTTCCAAATTGAGTATGTGGCCTTGTAAAAGTTGTGATGCTACTTGGGTGCTTTTATGAATACTTAAAAAAGCTGTTCACCCGCAATTGTTGATGTGTGGACTCGGGTGCTACTTGGCATATCTGATATGTACAGTATATATAAAATTGGTCCCGAAATGCTACCTTGGGGAACTCCGGCTTCAATGAGCTATGGCGAGCTTAAAAAATCACCTTCTTTTAGTAAAAAATTGCGATTCGTTAAATAATCTTTTAAGAGCTTATAAAAGTTTTCGGGCAAGTTAAGCTTTAACTTAAGGTTTGGCCTTCGTGCCAAACGTCGAATCAAGAAACGTCGATCAAAAGCGCAGAACGTTATTTTTTTCTTCAAAGGTCGTTTTAATAACATTTATAACTCGTTTATAAGTTCCTTTTTGTTATTGATAAAATTTTTTTTTTCTGTGCCATTTTGTGACAATTAAGTTTGTACATTTTCGTTAACAGGGGAATCACCAATACCATTGAATTAATACAAATATGCATCAGAGTTGAATAAAAAGAGAACTACCTTTAAATAACACTATTGTTGCCGTGTTTCAAGGATTCTTTCCGCTTATGAGATGTATGTTGAAAACTCTCTAATAACCGGATCTGGTTATTAGAGTGTGCGGTTATGGAAATGCATTTTTTATGGAAAAACTTATGAACATTTTGGATTTACAAAACTTTGCCGGTTACTAGAGATGTCCATTTATGGGAGCTGACCGTTATGAGAGGTTTCACTGTATACTGAAATGTCTCTTAAGCAGACACCAATGAGACCATTGAAATGTGTCCATACAAAAGGGGTTTCTTTTAAGAGAAAACAGTAAAACTTTTCGAAGATGATGAGTTTCTTTTTAAAATTTCTTCTATATTTCAACATTTTTAAACAAAATAAGAAATAAACTGGTTTTTGCAGACAAATTCATTTACATACATGTACTCGTACATAATAACAATGTGAAATATTTTTTGAATATTTTATTTTGTTGTTCCTAAAATCGGTTTTAGCAACAACATCTTAAAAATGTAAGTGAAGCGTTGAAAGCATGTTCATATCGTCAGTATTACGTATCGCAAATCGTCGCGTTTATTCTTAAACCACGTAAGCGCCAAGAAATCATTTTTCAGAAAACGAAAAAAACTTAATAACTTCTATAATATGGGTTTCAAAATATTTTTTTTTTTGCAAAACATGGCTGTGCGATTCTCTAAAGGGTATAGAAACTTTTGTTTTTTTTTAATTTATTACTTACAATTAACTGTAGCCAAATCTGTCGCTTACGTGGTTTTGGCGCAAACAGCAACTTGCAAATTTCTGTGTGTAAATAAATATTTATTTTTATATTTATCAAAAAAAAAAAAAACTTTACCAAAAATACTCTAATTGGCCTGAAACTTTCTTGATTTTTAATCTTCAATACAAAAAACTTAGTAGTTGAGACTTTAACATTTCCAACTTGAAATATAAAATCAATTATATTTTGTATGGGGCTTACGAGGTTTTGAAAATGGATTTATTTATTTTTCATACAAAGTTGTTAAGATGAGAATGTAGTCTGGTGGCAAATGTTATTTTCTACCATAAAAACCAAAAATGTCAATTTCGAAAAATGGCCCTTACGTATTTTAAGAAGAAACGCGACGAAATGCTATATAATCATGCATTATAGAGCAATAAATAGTTAATCGTTATTATAAGTAAAAAACCTAAAAAAACCTTTTAACTATTACTTACTTTAAAGGCAAGTTATACTTACGAGCCTTACCCTCTTTATTATAACGACAAACAACTTACATATATCTCCGATAAAATAATAACTTTAACTTTAAATAATAACTTTGGCATTTTATAATAAAGATCTTTGGTCAAAGCCTCTTAATATATTGAAGTGTTGTTCCTTGAAGATCTAAAGTGATAATTTTAGACTCGTCAGAAATATCTCGAACTTAAGATATTTAATTATTGTTCAAAAGAGGCTCTAGCAATTTATTTTTTATTCCACTAGCTCCCACCGAAGTCTTTATATGCGTAATAAAAATTATTAATGCTTTTCTGAATTTCGGCAAGTAGGTTTAAAAGCCACTTATCTGCAGGCTCAAAATCATAATCAAATATTGTTTGACCGTGACGTATGAAAACACCTTTAACTGCTGTAGGAGTAACTTCGACCCATTTCTTTTTTTTTTTTTATTGTTTATTTCTCATACATTCAATAACATAATTTAGCTATAAATAAACAAATAGTTCACTAAAATCTAATACGCACTGGTTCATAGTCGAACACTCTAGCATATAAAATATAAAATAAGGATTCTTTTACAATATTGTTATTTTTAAATGTATTTAAGTATACAATGTGATGTTTCAGGTATAATGAAAAATATGTAAAAAAACATTATTTTATTATCAGTTTTTAGTTAAAAAAGTAGTCATAAAAATTAAAAAAAAAGAAAAAGGTTTAGCTATTAATCCACCAATATCTATTTACATTTCGTTCCTCTTTGTCAACGTCGGCAGTACTAGTATCAAATCTTAATTCATTATTAGAAATAATATTTGGAGGGAATGATTTGACATTAGCCCTTCTGTGAAAATGGTAGAAAATTGGAATTCCATGGTTGTTTTGTATATAACTATTTTTATCTAAGTATATGAATGCTTCAGGAGGAACATAGCCAGATATTAATGCATTTACTATGTATTGTTCATTAGCATAGTATGGTGCAAGAATTATGTTGTTTTCAGTATATGTTGTACTTTTTAAGATATGATTTCTTCTTCTAATTATATTTGCTGAATTATATTTGCTGAATTATACAATTTTTTATTTGAAACAAATTTAGTGTAGTTGCTATGAGAAGATCTATACAACGCCGTACAAGACCTCAAACATTTTCTCTCAAACTTTCTGATTTTTTCCATATAGGAAGGAGCAATATTAAATCAGGTTGCACATCCATATGTTATAATTGGGCGAACCATTGTCTTTTTAGCAGATTAAACTGTTACAAATAAATTTAGACGTTTTAGTAAATCATCATCATCAATGTTTGATAGTTAATCATATTAGTATCATATTTTTGTAATTATTCTTAAAATTTTGAATGACAACGTTATCAAGTGCTGGATGATTGAGTAATGTTAGCAGAGAAAAAATTTATTTTTTTATGTTTTCGGCATTTACTGATTTATCCAGAAACAACAAAATTTGCAATTTCATGCATCCATTTTTGGGTTGAAATTTTCTAATCATTCATGATTTCCGACGTTACTCACGATTTTGCAAAAATTAATTTTACCAATTCTTCGAAGGCTAAAACGGCACTAGTGAAATAAAAAATAAATAAAGAAGTTTGTTTTATAAAGCGAGTAATTGCATCCTCTCCTATGAGATTCGTTCAAGGAAGAGTAATTGCAATTTTTTTTCCTATGGAATGTTGCGGGGAAATTTATAAAGGGGTTGTTTCTGATACAATTTAATTAATTTTTTAATTTATTTAATTAAATAATTAATTAAAAGAGAATAAATTAATATTTAAATTATGAAAAAAATAATTGAACCAAATTAAAATTTTATTAAATTTGTATTTAAAACTAATTAAAACCTTTAATTGTGTAATATTATTTTAAGAGTGGACCCGTGTGTCATTGTCAACAATGCGATTCGTAAACGTGTTTCAGAACCGTTTAATGAAAAAGCACATATTTCGCAGTTTTGAATAAGAAGTTTAAATACTCACAATATACTCAAAGAAAAAAGTGCAGGGCAGTCATTGAGACTGCCAATAAAAGTGAAAACTTTTCCCATATAGATGCAGAACTATACATATATAAAAACCAACGTTAGGTGACGATAATGCGAGTTTAATAATTTTTCTTCAACAAAAACGTGCGGACCAATGTATGGAAACAGTGTTAGGTGACGATGATGCGAGTTTAATCAGTTTTCTTCAACCAAAACGGACAGATCTATGTATAAAAACTAATGTTAGGTGACGATGGTGACGATGATGAGAGTTTAATCATTTTTTTTCAACCAAGACGAACAGACCTATAGAAACCAATGTTAGGTGACGCGGTTACGGTTGTTGTAAAGCTGACAACAGTTACGCTTTTTGAGTTCAATTATTTTTTCTTCAACCAAAAAGTGCTCAACGTGCCTAAAGAAGTTTTCACTTCAAAAAATATAAGCAAATGTAAAGAGTTTTTAAAAGTTTTTAGCTTGGAGTTTTTAAATGAGAATTTTTGAGATCTTGTATTACAGAGTAGTTTATGTTTAGTTTTAGAGGTGCTTGATACAGCAGAATTAATGTATGGAGAGGTTGTTGCTTTATAAATTATTAAATAAAATGCATAAAATAATTGTTAACCACATAATTTTTTCAGTTCAATAGGATTTTTCTATTCTCCTGAATAAAAACCTTCATGAAACACGTAAAAAAAGGTTTTAAACCGAATTTATTTTTAATTAAAGCACAGGAACCATATTTAAGTTTTTATAATTGTTTATATTTGATGTTTCGTGTTAATTACAACAAATATCCCTTAGACAATTTGACTCCGTACTGTCTAAATGTAGTGAATTAAACTAAACCTTTTCTTTCCTACTTGCCACAAACATGCACAAGCAATTATCATTTATTGTCCGCTTATGTAGTTACTGGTTCAGTTATTATTCTGGTTATTTTGTTTGCTTTAATATTACATTATCTAACAGCTTAAATTTCTCTTACAACTTGATTACAATCTTTTCGGTTTGATAAATGTTAGTATTCTTGTCTATGTAAAAGTCAAATTCCAAAAATTTATCATCCTTAAAAATTTTGTTACAGCCCTGAAATTTTCCTTTTACGTTGTAATCTGTCAAACGCAAGATAATTTACGAATAATTTTTTTCTGTAGTAATTCAAAAAGGACATGTTTGCATCCAAATACTATAAGGGTGGTAGACGCCTAATACTATTTGGGAGAACCAATATAAATGGTTGCGGTAGTTGACACGAATTTTAATTTTAGAAAAAAAAGATATTACTGTATGTACAACATCAATCATTTTGGGCAACTGGATACGTTTACTTTATACGCTTGTGTAGTGCATTTTTTCAGAAATAGGAGATCATTGTAAATTATTGTGATGGCACACACTATATTTAAAAATATATTTTTGATTTATGACAGGTCGGTAAAACAAATTTGGGACCTTTTTTATCGAGTAGACTCGATACCGAGAGGACTCGAGAGTCCTCACTTTAACATTTTCTAACAGCGCAGCTTTTATAAGAATTAATGAAACCTATCTACAGCACAAGGTCATAGACTTAAAATTTGGTGCAGACGTTGGCAGCGACATTGTCAGCATCAGAACTGCTAGTGTATATATATATAAGCGTAATTTTATTTATTTATTTATTTATTTATTTGGATAATTATTGGGAATTTTAATTAATTTTTTCTAAATAAATAAAATTAAAAATAGTAATTTTTCCTTTAAAGAAACATAATGCAGTTGCTAAATTTTTATCACTCTTTTATCAAACTTATGTGATCCCTCGATATCTAGTTTATGGGATACATGCGTCTAAAAGAATTCGTTTTCTTTGTCAAGTTTGACATTTTTGAAATGTGTCATCTAAATTTTTATACTTACTTCACAGCAGCTTGTATAACACTATTTACAGAAAAGGTACATCAACATAATAACGCTATTGAAGAAAAAGGTCTTAACATACCGTTATTTTGCGAAAATGAGATTATTTCGGTATTGGTACGACACCGGTATTCACTTTCATATAGCAACGATTGTTATATGGTTTCGATCTCAAGGTTTTTTTTACTGATCAATCAACTAAAATATATCGTTGATTTCTATGGCCACTATGTTGAACTCATCAGAAGATTAAGAAAACTCAAATATAGGAGTATATGTGTATGCAAGTCTAACAGTCTGGGGGTTGCGGGTTCGATTCCCATCAAAGACTACGGGTGTTTCACTACAACGAGTAAAGGTCTTCGTTACTATGCTCGATAATTTTAGTTAGAATATAATTTTTAATTGCATTTTAAAAAAAAAAACGGTTTCTGTTTTGTTTTAAAACAATTATACTTTTATATGTTTTATGAAACAAAAATACAGTTTAATATATATTCTTATATATTTTTCTATTACTTTTATAGAGCTTCAGTTGTGGTTTATGTATTTACTTTTGTAAAAAGGTATCCCTGAATAAAATTCAAAAATTTATAAAAACTTCTAAAATTTTAAAAATTATTGTAAAGCTCTGTAAGAGATGTTTAAAATATTTCAATAACAATGTAATTCCACAAAGTAAAAATACAAATTTTATTAAATTGGCGCCATTTGTTGCGTAATTTTGTTTAAAATATCCTATTGTGTTTAATATATCCCAGTTTTAAACCGAAAATTTCAGTACCTTTAAACTGGAAATTGCGTACTTTCACTGCTTTTTCTCCACTTTCTCTATGAAATAAGATATTTTTGCGAAGGTACCTATTGACAAAATTTTGTTAAAATCCATCCAGTAATTTTTACGTGATGCGAACGCAAAGAAAAGCAGACAGGCAGATGTATAGACAGACAGACAGACGGAAATGAGTTACAATTTTATTATATGTATAGACTAGCTGTTACCACCACTTCGTCAGCGTCCTTGCACCAAAGACCCTTAGGTTTTTAGTGTCCCCATTGAACTATGCTGCCTATCAGTTTTCAACTGCGTTTTTTCGAAACTTTTTCTCCACTTTCTCTTGGAAATGAGATATTTTTGCGGAAAAAAGTATCCTATATTGGGATCAGGATACCTAGGAATATCCTCACAAAATTTTGTTAAAATCCATCCATATGTATAGATGTGTGCAGCACTTATTATAAATAAGCATAGTAACATAAAAACCGGACCGAAAGTAAAATGTGCATTATGTTAAACCGTAAAAAAGCGAACCCAAAACTGTTTTCAAATAAAAATTACTCTAGTTGTAATGTTTTTTTTCTTTATTTCTCTTTAATACTCCTCAGCGGTCACCATTGACTGTTGGTGGTTTGCCTATGCTTTAGTGTTTTGTGTTTCAATTCTGTAATTTAATTATAGTGTGGTCAGGGTTTTTTATATTCCAAGTGATTTTTCTAATTAATACAATAGTAAAGCTATTTTTATAAAAAACAAGAATTTAATCAAGCAAACTTTTAATTTTTTATATTTTTATTTTTTGGAATTAAGAATTTTTAAAGGTCCCTGGATAAAATTTTAAAATTTATTTAAAAAATTCTATAATTCTAAAAATTATTGTAAAGCTTTGTAAAAAGTGTTTAAAATATTTTAATAACAATCTTCTGCTACAAAGTAAAAATACAAATCAAATACAAATTTTATTCACTACAAATTTTTTTAAAACAGCGGTATCAATTCGTAAGGGCCGAAGTTGATTTTGAATAAAACATAAATTATTTAGGAAATTATTGTCATTTCTTTTTATTTTGATAATATTGGTATGGTTCACAATAAAGCATGGAATAAAATATCGGCCAAATGGTATGAGGCATAATTGAGGTTCTATGCAGTTAATATGGCGAATTTTCTCATCCTTTAGCCCTTGAATTGTTGCTGGCTTATCGAAGTACACCTTTTCTTTTAAATAACCCCAAAGAAAGATGTCCAAAGGTGTCAAATCACATGATCTTGGCGGCTAATTGACATCGCCGCCACGTAAGATAACACGACCATTGAATTTGTAGCGCCAGAGCCATTGTTTCATTTGCTGTGTGGCAAGTGGCACTGTTCTGTTGAAACCACATATCATCCACATCCATATCTTCCAATTTGGGCCATAAAAAGTTCGTTATCATCTCACGATAGCGAACACAATTCGCAGTAAGTGCCTGACCGGCCTCATTTTGGAAAAAATTAGGCACGATGATGCCGACAGCCCATAAACCGCACCAAGCAGTCTATCTTCAGTCTCTCTTTGTGGGTGCATTGGTTATTCGACAATCCCTCTTTGATTCTCATTCGCCCAAATGCGGCAATTCGGATTATTGACGAATCCACTGAGGTGAACATGTGCATCATCAGTGAAGATGATTTTCTTCGAAAATTGATCTTCCAGTGTGCTTCTTGATTGTGTATCTTTCCATGTTTCAAATTGAGTTAGTCTGAAATCGAGAAATGTCAAATTAAATGCAGAAAAAACTTGACGTTTAGGTGTGATTCACATTCCACATCGGCCCTTAAAATTTTAGCACCCTTTATTTGTATAGATATAAATAGTGTACTGAAGTTTGATAAACTGTGTGGAATCAAATAATAACTTCAATGTTAATATTCTTTTTCTCTAATTTTAAGTTCAGCTTTTAACAATTTGATATTTCACTTTAATTTAAAATCTTAACTACAAATCAAGGTAAAGAAGAACATCGTGCTCGAGTAGCAAGCGTTTCACTGGGTTTGGTTTTGTTGGTTTTAATACCAGCCCTATTGCTGCTGGTATGTGCCGCACATTATTGGATACAAGAGAAAATTGCAGAGGAAGAAGCTGCTGGTGTTCTTTTGGCAAAACAGAAATTCAAATAAAAATAACAAAGAAAAAATATTTAGATTTTATTGAAGTTATGTCGCAAAAATTCACATTTATGTTACCATACAACCGTCTAATTACTATACTCATACTGCTGGTAAAATAATGCAGAAATATTATTTTTTTCTAAAATTTTCATTAAAAAAAAATATAAATATTCCGATACTGATAAAATTTTTTATTTACCTTTTGTTAGTTTTAATTTAAATTAAATTTAAATTCAAGTATTAATTTCTTTTATTAATAAATATTTGATTTATGTTTGTACAAGCACATAAATGTTAGTCTTATTTTCTTTTATCTTATTATATCGTAAAATTATCTTAAAATGAAAATTAATTTTTAGCTTTAATTGCATTTTATAATCATATTATAAGTTTATCTATACACACTTCTATACAATGCGATTTCGAATATTCTTTAACCAGTACTCAGGCCAGACCTTTGATATACAAAGTATATGTCTATTCGATTATTTAGAGAACTGGAGAAGCCCAGCTCCCATATTTTATTTAGAAACATGTATGGTTGTCTTCTACTTTACCATAATAATACAGAAAGGGCCGTGACTCCTTTAGAACGGTAAGTACTTGTTATATCATTTATTAAAAGTAATATATGAGAATGAGTTATAAAATTACTTATGGATATGGTAATTGCGATAAAATTGTGAGAGTTCTTTTTTAAATCCATATGTCGCATAGGAACAGGAAAATATTTAACATTTTTTGATTGAGAGTAAATATCGCCAGACCTACAAAGACTGAACTTAATATGTATAGACAGGCTCGAATAGTTCTCGAGGAGACCCTTGGTAGGAATGTCAGCGTTAGTGTGCCTTGAAGAGGCTTAGAGGGTAGCGCTTATTAAATGCAGCATTGGTAAACATAAGACTTATTATCACATACAGAAACTTGTTATGTGTGGATGACATAAGGGAACTAAACCTTGGAAAAATCCTAGCAATTACTAGAGACTCCGCGATAAGAAAGCAGGACGACGCTTTCCAGTCGCCAGTCTGAAATCACTATTTATTTATTCAATTCCTATACAACATGATTTAATCTTATATTTTAAGCAGGAAAGCATGGTTCAATTGTTAGACATATGTAAAGATAATTAGTTACACATTTGTAAAGATAAAACTAAATTAAAAATTAAAAATTATTTATATTGTAAGAATAATGATTTATTGTCGTGCAAAATAATTAAATAAAATTTTTTAAAACTACATACGTTGCTATTAAGTTGCTGACTATCAGGAAGACAATCCCAAAGCCGTGCCGCATGAATATAAAAGTGCCTTTTTGATACAAGAAAACGGTGTAGGCGAATTATGATCTTTTTACCTCTAAGTGATCTGGCAAACCTAATATGATCGCTAAGATATCGTGGAACCTCTGATTCTATTAGCTTTCGTTTGCCAATAGAATCACAATTTGCGAAGAGTTCACATTCGTAGATTAAACCAGGAAGAAGGCAATCACTTGCCTAATTTTAAAGTCAAGAGTAAAGGCTGATGGTACCGCATACTCAATGAAAGCAAGGTTGCCGTAAACTACAAGTCGGTTGCCTATAATCATTGAGGACGGAAAGGCATCGAAGAGGGATCCATTGAGAAAATGGTCTGCTTTAATATTACACTTACATTCAAATTTAAAAAAAAATATCGAAAATGAATGTAAAATAGTTTGTTCTAGATTCGAAATGCTAAATAAATATATACGAGTATCAATATTCAATAAATAATCAATAATTTATACCATCAGGAATTGGAGAAGGGAAAATTTACAAATTGAAATTTCCCGGGGATTTTTTCCCTTCTCTACCGAGGGAAAAAATACGTAAAAAGGGGAAAATAAATTACTGTTTTTGGGAGGTTTTTTCGTTATACATATATTTGAAAGGGAGTTAGCGCGGAAATGTAAGTATTAATTTTATAAATATAAAACCATGATTTAATATTTGTTTTTAAGGGCAAAAGATACAATTTGATCAGGTGCAACATTCGCTGACCGTAATGTAGATGCATCCAGATATAGCTAGTGGATTCTTTCAAGAATGAGAAGTCCTAACTTTTACAACAAATTTCCTGTCAAATTTAAAAAAAAAAAAATTTTCGATAAAATTTTTATAACAAATTTTCGATAGAATTTTTATAACAAATTTTCGATAAAATTTTTATAACAAATTTTCGATAAAATTTTTATAAAAAATTTTCGATAAAATTTTTATAAAAAATTTTCGATAAAATTTTTATAAAAAATTTTCGATAAAATTTTTATAAAAAATTTTCGATAAAATTTTTATAAAAAATTTTCGATAAAATTTCAATAAAAATTTTATTTAAAAAAAGGGTCTACATACATATGTATATCTTTATATTATATTTGTAATAATGAAGTTGAAATCTTAAAAGTAAAAACCGGATGTACATATATTATTGTGAAATTTGGAAACATAACAGAGTAATAGAATGGCCCAATATAGCAGTCTAACTAGTTGAGGCAAGCATCACTTGCCAAATTATAACAAAATACGAAAATAATAAAGTTATATATAAAATTATACTCATCTCACCTAATTATAACATGTATCAAGCAAGCTACTTTAATAACACTATATCAGGTGTCTAACAACCCTAATGAACAAATTACCTAAACACCCCTAAACACACTATCTATACTAAAAATACACAAGTATAAAATGTGCTGTTGTTCAAACCACTAATGGTTCTGTTAGAAGCAATCACTTTGTCGTCAAAAGCAATCATCCATTATACATATTTACACAATAATCTATTTCGTTTTGTACGTAGCTTTATAGATTAAGCGTCTGTAAGGATATGCATATGCCAAGGTATTTTTCAAATTTGATTCCTCCATTTCTCTTGTGTTAACTTGCAGTTATGATAGTGTTACTATTTTTATCACCTATCGAGCAACTCGGAATTACTAGTTCTGTTGCACAGTACCCCTTATATGTCGTAATTTAAATCTATTGCTGCCCACAAATCTGTGTATCAGTGCGTCGGGATTTAAAAAGAAGTCATTGATAACAAGTATAAAATATTAATAGCAATATTTATTTTAATAACAACATTTATTTGTTGTTGGTGACTCGGTGGGCTAGTAGCTAGTGTGCTAGTCTATCAGACTATGGAATTTTTCACTACAACTTGGCAGTAAGAACTGCGTTCGTGACAGTTCAAGTATTATCTGGCCACTTTAAAAATCGAGTTAAGACGATACTTGCAGACTCTGGCTGGAAAAAGGCTTTGGTCCACGACGGGCAGCCACATATTAAATGGAAATGCTGTGGAGACTTAGTCTAGGAATTGTTAGCAATTACCATAGTCTCTGTGATTAGGAAGAATGTTGACTTGTATCAGTCGGCAGTCTGAAATCATTACGGTCGAGGGTAAAATGTTGGTGATAGCAGGAGACTAAATGAAAGTAAGGTATTCATAAATTTCTAGCTGCATACCAGAAATCATTGAGGAACAAAATAATAAAAAAAAATATTGATAAAATTAAAGCTGTTTCTTATAAAAAATTTATACTCGTATAATGTATTAAAAAAATAAGCTAATTAGATATAAATAGATAATGAATCCCTCAAACCAATATTTCGAATTGAGTTAAAAGCTGGTTTTATTTAAAAAGATATGAGATAAAGGAAAAAAATCACATCTACAATATATAACTTAGAGGAAAGGCATAAATGATATATAAACTATCAAGAATTTGGTCATTCTCGGGCTTATTGGAAGTTGCTTCCACTTTGCGTATTGTTTCAGGAAATGTAAGTGCGATTTGTGGTAGAAATTATACTGCTAGATTTCAAGGTTTCCTTGGACCCACGTTGTAAAGCATCTGTATATAACCGAGTCATACTGATAACGCCACCAGCTAAAACACTATAAACAGTATGAATATTACGCAGCAGATAGCTGTCTTCTTACATGTGTCAAGGCAACTTAATTTATTTTTTTGGGAACACCGAGACGAATATTTATTTTGTACAAATATGCAAGTTATACCATATTATTCCTTTCAGATTGTTGGTAAGACCTTATAAAACTTTCGAAAACATCAATCCACTGGTTGGGTTTTAAAATTATTTTACATTAAATGTTAAAACTGTAATACTAAAACTAGCGCGGATTAAATGAAGGAAATTTTCCAAATTTGTGATGACCCGTTTTATTCGAAATATTTATGATTTTAATTTATGTAAATTACCAACCAACTTTTGTTTTCAAAATTAAAATACTCTATATATGTATATTGTTGAAGTAATATATTTATTTATATTTATTTTAAAATAATTATCCATTATTTGAATGTGTGTGTGTGTGTGTGTCTGTGTCTGTGTGTATGTGTTTGTTTTTACATTATTAAATATTTTGTTTAAATTTATTTTTTCAATAAGAGTTTACGTGTGTTTACTGAACATTTTTAAATTATTATATTTGTTATTTGACTTAATTTATTAGTAATATTATTTACTTTACAAACTTTTATTATATGTAGGTATGTATTAAACACATTTTCAATAAACATTTATATTTTTACTTTTATTTATTCTTTTGTTTTAGAGTTTATTTAATTTTTCGTATTTAGTATAAATAGTGTGTCTAGTACTATAAAATTTATTTATCTAGATTTTATTTTGTTTCATAAAATGTTTATTTTAGTTTACTTGTTAAGTTAGAATTTTTTTACGTCCTTTTAGATTTTTGTTTTTTTTTTTGGTTTATTGATATTAAAAAAGAAAACATATTTCAATATTGGTAAAGCAATTTTGAAAAATCTTTAGTATTAACCCTTTGACACGGGAATTAATTCTGGCCATTGAAAAATTTTATATATAGTTTTAAGTGCTTAAAAAGGCTTCAAAAAACATGTGTAAAAAATTATGTGGACTAACTTTTATTCTAAAGAGGGTTTTGGAGATGTACATTTTAAAGTAAGATCCGCTACAATGTGTAAACCTATTCACTTTATATTATTTTTTTATTGATTTAAAGTTTTTTTGGTTTAGATACTTATGTAAAATACATAAAAAGTCTAACTATTGTAATGAAAAACACTGAATTAAATATTTTTTTGTTTTTAATTTGCAACTAAACCTTAACACATTATACGCTGCTTCGATAATGACGAGACAAAATATGCAAAACTGGTCTCAAGTTGTTTTCTAACATACTGTGTAATTTTTTAAGTCATGGCAAAATAACCATATACGGACACCACTAGGTCATAAAAGACCAAAAAAAAGACACTGTCTCCCAGTTTTGCCCAAAGTCCTCCAGGTTTTTTTTATGGGCCCTCAAGGATGTGGGGCCTCGATGTCATTTTTGCAAAAAAATAATCATTAACTCAAGCTCATATTTTGCAAACCGTTTGAAATTTTAATATACTCTCTGAGGCAAAGTTGTAGCTCTTGTCATAAAGAACAAAAATTGTTAACATATAAAATCAAAAAAAAGGTCAAAATCGCAAAAAACTTTAAAAAATTCAATTTTTTTACCTTTTTTCCCCTGTTCAGGTCCATAGGTAGCAAACCGTACAAAATTCAAGGAAACAATCAACTACAAAAATGAACCCAAGATCTCAATATACAACTTTCTAGAACATATGAACTTCCTAGGAATGATTCTTAATACCGTTTAGGTAGCGCTTAGATAGCCGAAATTAATTTAAATTCATTTAAAAAAAGGTAAAAAAATTGAATTTTTTAAAGTTTTTTGCGATTTTGACCTTGACGATGAAGTTTCTTTGATTTTATATGTTAACAATTTTTGTTCTTTATGACAAGGGCTACAACTTTGCTTCAGAGAGTATATCAAAATTTCAAACGGTTTGCAAAATATGAGCTTGAGTAAATGATCATTTTTTTACCTTACCTCATAAAAGACGAACAGAACAACCCAAATAAGCGACAAGCTATAACAACAATAGCAATTTATTTTAAAAATGGCAGTTTCTTAGCTTTCTAGGGCCTACTTTATTTTTCAATCTGTTAAAAACACATTTTTCATCGCTTAGTATATAAACATAACAATTTAATGCACCTGTTTTTATTTACATTTGGCCATCATACTCTGAGCGCTGCTAGCTAATTTTCCCATTATTTTTCTCTTAAATATTTAAAACATAAATTATACAAAGGAGGATGAAATAGATTTCTGCCTCCGATGTGATATGCGGCATTTAGCACATATAACAAACAGTTCTTAACAGCCCCACTTATAGAAAGATAAACGAGGCAATAACCTTTATCAAACAAAGCCCTGACATTCTCAATTTTCTGCAAACACGTTTGGTTCAATTAATGTGTGTCCAAACCTGCAATGTGTTATTGTTGCTGTTGTCATATTACCCTGCAGCGTAAGCCCTCTATTTCTACCTAGACTGGCAATTAATAAGTTCTACACCAGAGCAGTGTATTTATTATGGCGAGAATATCCGTAACACTTTTTGCAAACATCAACTCATGAAACCCTGGCAGTATATTTCACGTCACACGAGTCTAAAAGAGACCGCATGTTCAAAAATTTTATTTTGGTGTTAGTAAAGAGCAAGATTATTTTTATACTGGAATGAGCATCTTGATTGACTTTTTTTAAGATTCCATATGTCAACATTTGTACAAATGCTCAGCAAGTCTCCACACCGCATAGCAAGGATCTACACCACTAGACAATCATAAATAGAGGGATTGTTTCTAGACAATGATAGATGCCAGCTGCATCATCCTGGAATAGGCTACAGTAGACTACAGTAGACTTAGCTGGAAAACAAAAATAGGTTAACGAAACGGAATGAAGTCAAAGCAATAAACAGAATTTACGACGACTTTGGCATTGCAGATTGCGCAACGGAACGACTATGAAAACTAAGAAGAAAAGACGAAAAAGCAAAAACAGCAGCGGCAAGCCGTGTCAGATTGAGATGCTTTTTGGCAGCCTTCTGCTACCAAGAAGAGTAACGGGAGAAAAAAAATAAAAATGCCCACATATTACAGAAGCCTAAAAAATAGACTCTATCCTTCAGATCGACCTTGCTGGTCTCGAAAATGTTGGTGTTAATTATGTTATATCACATGTTTTTCTTGGCGGTATTAATTGTTTTTTCCTAGCGACTTTAGTCGCTACATACATACATACATACATATATATATGACAGTAAATATATGCTATCTGCGTATTCAAGGTACTTCAGGGGTTCTTGCTAACTCGACTTGAATTTCGCTTGCTATCGTAATCGTATATCTAGAAAACAAGAATTATTCCTGGCTAGAGTTCGATAACACAGCACAACAAAATAAAAAAAATTTCATGTGCTCTTAAAACCACTATATAATTTTGATGTATCATGACTACCTTTGTACAAAAATGGTAAAATTTTTAAATTCTATGGATAGATTTTTTTTTTAAAAAATTTTTTTTTTTAAATTGCAATTTTTTTGAGACGTTTCTTCAAATAATTAATGATAACTCAAAAACTACTAGTCCGATATTATTAAAATAAATTCAGAAAAATTAAGATTTGCATAGTCTTTAATTCGTCTATATATCGCGTTTCAAT